>OX359274.1:45359563-45512063 GCA_947179155.2 Hedera helix
TGCCCTAAAAGTAGGTACAAAAAATGCAGCCTATGTAATTGGATTGATCTAAAGGTGTGACGCCCTCAAATCTGCGTCCTTTAAACCTTAAACTCGGTACTTACTATCTAACACAATCATACATCTATATTACCCAGTATACTTGATAACATAAACATAACCTGTTTCACTACAAAACTTACATAATAACTCCAGGTTAGCTAATTTTAAATATTACATCATATAAAAATAAATATGTATATAACTATCTTTATACAATTCAAAACAAAATAGTTAGATGTTTAGTATCTATTAGTGAGCATTTTCCTTGCCCTTGTCTGAAACTGTCCCTCAAGACTTTTCATTCTTAACTGAAAAAGCTTAATTACGTAAGAGTGAACAATTATATTTCCCAACAAGTATAAACAGTTTTAAAACAAAACATTTTGTATATGAAATAAATATTTATCGAAATCTTTCAATAGTTGAACAATAACTGTGAAGTAGTTTGAATAATCAATTCTCAAAACATTTTAATCTACTTTTGAAAAATCATAACTAATACTGAGGGTCACAAGATCTTGAACTAATTCATAGGTTAACAAGTATCTCTACCGTAACCTTTAACAATCATAAAGATTATAAAAATCTTTTAATGTATGCAAAGGGATCAGCCTATTGTACTTACGTATTATGCACAAATATATTAACGTATAAGCATAGACTAAAATTATAGTATCCAATAAACTTTTCCCTTTTTACATGGTTGTTCGTCTCAGTTTTTAACATTTGAATCTGCACCAAAACGATTTGGTTTTGGTTTAGCTTTTATAGAAAGTAAAGATTCAATAATCATATATCAATCACCGTATAGAAAAAAACAAGTAGCTTAGACTTATAATAATAGTTCACATATGAAAGTAACTTTAAAACATCAATTAAATTCGATATTGAATAATATTTTCCAAAAGCGCGTTATTATTATCGCATCATGGTTTATTAACATTAATTGCAAGATAGTTAGAATACTTGTCTTATAGTCGCTTATGCCATTTCTTAACTGTATTGTTTATCGTATGACCTATGTATTATAAATCGGTTATTAAATAACTAAACATATAGCACATTCACTAATTCATTTAAAACTTAGTATTCTTTCTAGATTAGTTTTCTAATCTTTAATTATTTTCCAAATTGGATTTAACATGACAAGTATAAGTTAATTTATACTTCTTAATATATTTCATGTTGGATTATACCCTTTTACATCAAGATCCTACTTATTAAAATAATAAAATAATTATTTCTCAAAAATTTGGGAAGTGCACGCCTTGCGCCAGAAATAAGCTGTGAGAGGCCAACCCTGCACTAGTTATCCAGGGATTTCAAAAACAAACCAGGTGCGCCCCACGCCTGAATTAACACAGTAGTAGCACGGCCTGCGCCGCTATGCCAGAATTTTTCCAAAAAGGTGATATTTTAACCTTTTTTGAAAAATCATAATTGGTGCAATAAACCTCCGATTGCTTCCATTTTTTGGACACAACCAAGGTTATACTACATAGTATTTTTAAAAAATATTACTTGTTCAAAACGACTTCTTTAAAGCATGAAATCAAAAGTTCAGAAGTATACACGTTACATCATTTTCGGTTTTAAGCTAGTTTGCAAGAAAATCATAAAAACCATTTTGGACTTGTTTTGAAGCATTCATACAAATTGAGCTAACTTATAACTCATGTATGTATAACAATTCACCAAAAATACCAATTAATTCTCATGTTTTAACAAATAACCTTCATTGAGGCATTTAATCAAACATCTAACATGCATGCTTTTAAAACTCAATTTTCATGAATTTAATATTACATATAAACACATACTCCTTCCTTCTAATTCCACCTCATATCAGAATCCTTCATGATTCTTCATTCAAAACCACTCCCACAACCAATCAATTAATACTAGAACTAGGAATTCAACATAAATTATTAAACTACAAAGAAGAGGTTACTTTTAAACCTTAATTGAAGTTTTGGTTGATGAATTCTTGCTTAACTCTTGATTGGGTTGAATTAGTTTTCTTCTTATAGAATTATGTCCTACCCCATCTTCAATTCTAGCTTATAATCACCCTTTAGTACTATTCTCCTCAAATTGCTAGAGTTTTGGAGTAAGGCTCATGTAGACACCCAAATTTTGCACTTCTCTACTAACCCTGGCAGGAGGGCAAAGTCGTCACTTGACCCGACATGCGAAAAGGAAGGTGGACCCCAACACGAAGCCATCCCAATGACTTACGGTCAAGGCCGCTACAATGGACAACGAGCATCAGGTTACTTGAGGCAAGACAAACAGTTGATCCAGAAGAACCTAATTTGATCATAAAAGGCGACTAATGACCACTACGCTTACGATGTTCAGGGGTCTCGCTCCTCGGTGAGCGAGTGGCTGCCCAACTCGCCGGTGAGCTGGCTGGGGTGGAAGGGGGTAGCGCCCCCTGGAAGCCAAACACAAAAAGCGATTTATATATCAGGAAACAGCCTTCCAAAATAATACAGCAGAAATTGATAATTTAAGACCGCGTGGCACGGAAATCGAAAGAAGCAAGCCGGGTGCACCTGCGGCCACCGACAAAGGGAACAGTGCGCGGCTCGAGGAGACAACCCGGCAGCCGAGGATTCGGCGCGGGCGGCTAGCGAGCCCAGCCGCAGATGCACCTGCGGCTGCCTGCGGAGCACTATACAACGGCCATTTCCACCCGAGAGAAAAAAGAAGAAGAAAGAAAATAGAAAAGAGAGAGAGATAATGAGGTTTTAGAGAGAGAAAGCTTCGGGTTAGGCATATAATGGCTTGATTTTGGCTTCCTTTTACTCCAATCTCTCACATATCTTGTGTATTGCCTTGTTATTGGAAATCAAAGAGTTTTTGAGAGCTTTGCAAGGTTGAAATCCCATCTTTGTAGCATTTTATTGTGTTTCTCTTAATATTAATTTTGTTGCTATTGGGTAGATCGAATGTAGTTCTCTTAGTAGGGTTGCATAGATTTTTGGATTAGGGTGATTAGCGAAGGTTCCTAATGAACGATGTTCCCTCATAATCACCCGATGATGTCCATTTTGCGTTATTTAGGATCCATTGTTAGTTTAGATTTCCATTATCATTTATTATCATGTTGGGTGTTGAACTAATTTATTATGTTTTTTCCGTTAGATTTATTGTTGGTGCTTGCCTTGTGACGCTTTTTTTGTTGTGAGCCTAGGAGAGAGATCATTTCGATCAAATTCCGAAGATGGACGATTTTGAGTTTATGTAGTCATGGCGATGCATTTGTATTGTAAATATGTAACTTTAGGGCCTTAAAACGATGTCGAATCGAAGTCGGGTTAAGGCCCCGTAATAATAACGATATGTGATTGTGGGTGTTTGGACGGCTCATATGCCCATGGATAGCCCCGACACGCTTTGAATGCTTGTTTTAATTTACGACACAAAAAATGGTTTCCAAAATAAGGCAAACGATAAAGATTTTCTAAAAATGATCAAATTAGGATATTAGATTCACGAGGTTTAAAAATTAAGAGTTTTGGCGAACTTTGATCCTTGTTTAACGAAAAGGCTCCATTTGGTTTTGAAATGTCATAAAAGATGTTTTCGTAAAAAATAAATAAACATTTTCATTAAACTTTGTGCATAAGAGTTCTAGAAGTTGCCTTCATTTTATGTGAATTTATTGTCAGAAGGCAATGTATAGTCTCGATTCCTATTTGACAAAAGTTTAAAAACTATTGTTTTCTGAAAATGACATCTCATAAAAAACCCTCCTCGTTTTCGAAATTAAAATCAATCTTTATTAAAACGAAGCCTTGTCATTTGGATCAAAAGACGTCTAAACACTTTCTCGATAAAACACATTTACCATATAAATCAAAGCAACTTGTATGCGAAAATTCACCACAAACATTCATTTAGGCTCACACGTACACATATATGCACACCCACATTTTAGGATTTAAGAGGATAGGAAAACATCGAGATTGCGGTAACCGTGTTTCACGGAAGTCGGGGGGGTGCCTAACACCTTCCCCTCGCTTAAGCAAGCCCCCGACTCTATGAATCTCGATTCGCGGACCAATTGAATCAGAGTCACATATGAGCCAGCGATTACAAAAAACAAAATTTGGATGAGTTGATACATCCATTTTCAAATATACCAACTAGCGACTCTGGTCAACTGGCTCATTATAAAATCGACCTTTCGAAACCCCGTCGACACTTAAAGCCGACCCTTTTCAAAAAAATCACATCTTAAATCCAAAGGTTAAAATTGGAAAGCGCTTTTTATTATAAAAAACGAAATGACAAAAATCCCGACGACGACAGCTCCGACTTTTATAAAATACAATTTAATTTTTTTTCCATATATTATTCTGAAATAGTAAGGTGTTATATTAATAAAAGTTAAAGTTATGAAGGTTATTAGCAAAATATAATATGTTGAGGAATATTTGATTTAGTGGGGAATATTCATTTTGTACGACGGCACAAAAATAACCAAATATTGGTGAACCCTGCAACCAAATATTATCGGATATAAAAAAGGACAATAGTAATAGTTTTAAATAAAAATTGTCAATAATACTATTACTTTTAACTGTTAGAACACCCGATGATAAAAGAACAGTAGCACACGGTATTGTACAGTAGCACACGGTGTTGCACATTATTTCATATTATTGAACTGATAAAAATGTTATAGTATAGAATTTCATCAATAATTGTCATTGCACCGTATTTCACATTATTGTATCAATAATTGTCATTACACAGTATCTGACTTTATTGAACAAATAATGGTCACAATAGCATATGCACAGTAATTCATATTATTGAAATTAATAATTGTCACCATAACGTGTTCTTTTCTGTTCTTTATTTATTTATTTTTTGCATTATTATTATCACTACTTTGACATTAACTTAATTGTTGTATTCTATTGTTAGTTAATATTTTAGTATATCTTTACTGTTATTGTGATTCTTTAACTTAGAAAGCTAACTACTTGATTATACTGCATTTACAACAATTGGTTATAATAATGAATAATTGAAAACAGTTTGAATAATTAAAAAGGTGATTGATGAATAATTGGAAAGGTGTGAATAATTGTTGAATAATTGAAAAAGTGTGAATAATTTAGATTAAAGATAATGTAATAATTTTAAAAATCTAAAATAAATAGTATAGATTAATAATCTTTAAATGAATGTTATAGATTAAAGAAATCTTAAAATGTGAAATGTATGGTATGAATTAAACATTATCTTGAAATGTACAGTATAGATTAAATTATAAAATCTTGTATGATGACAAGATTTTTTACTCTAAATAGATATCTTAACTTAAGGATTTTTCATAACTTTCTTACTTATTCTTTCTTTCACTCTCAAAATTTTACTTGTGTAAGTTATCTCTGAGTGTAGTAAAGCTATCGTGAGTATTTGTAAGGATCAATAAGAATGTTAGTATTGTTCAAGTAAGTTTTTTCTATAAAGGTTATATAAGCGCCCACACATATCACACGGTGTTTATAACTTTTCTTTTATAAGACTCTTTGTAATGACCCGGGTTAAATCTCGAGTCTGAATCAAATCATAAATGAACCGATGTGGGACTAGGGTGTTACACTCTTCCTTTAGAATATTCATTTTGAAATTTTTTCCCTTAAAGATTCTTTTGAAATATTATTTTCAAAAACTATTTTAAAGTTTATTCTACTTTATTCTGTACACTACACAAATTTATACTATCAAATTACTTTTGATGATTTTATACGAGTTAGTGTACACCATGAAATTTATATGTGGTAGTTACTAATTAAATGATAAATATATATAGGTTGATGAACTTTATATTAAACGGTATCCAGTCACGTGTTAAGATAAGAAATATTATTTTCTTTCATACTCCTAAATTTAAACTTACTATGGTAAGATAAAGTAAAATTTGAAAACTTCTAATGTCTATTGTTTATCCTATTATTCTCTTTCTTCTGTTCATTATTTATATCATTGTTATTTGGTCTAATCATCAAGAATCAAGTTATTATGAATATTTGTGGCCTGGGTGCACAGATGATATGATTGGAGAATGTTTTTGTCCTGGGACAAAGACGATATGATTGTTAAGTGTCTTTTAGGACACATGGTGAAAGTTCTCTTTGGCCTGAGACAAAGAAGTACTGTTGTTTGGCATGATTATGACCATTGGTGTACAGTTGGTAAAAACTTGATGGTGAATTTCTAAATAGGAGAAGATATTAAACATCACGATCTACATGATTCTCTTAATGGATTGTTCATTACGTTTCTGTTATTAATTAAAAACTTGTTGTCTATTTTATTCTATCAAGAACTCATCACTGTTGAAGACTAATGATAATTTACTCGTCATTATCTTAGTCATGATTTTCTTTGCTGGACTATTTGAACTCATCTTTCCTTTTTGTTCCATTATTTTTTAGAAAATAAGAGTGTAGTTGAGACTAACCGGGAAATTGAGTGACGGTCCAAGTCTGTAGTTAATAGTCTTCACTTGTTATAATATAATATGTAATAATAGTGAAGACTTAGTTGTGTATTATTGAGCACTATATTGTTCTATTTTGCACTGTATTGTAATAGTCTGTTGTTTGTCTTTTTGCGACTCAAAATTGGGTTGCCCAAATTTGAGGGGTCACAGTTGGTATCAAAGTTTAGGGATATGATTTTTAATGAAGATTTGGGTTATAACTAGGAGGGAAGAGAAGAATATAATCAATTACTAGTGTGTTTTACCTAAATTAACTTTTGTTATCTAATCAGTTGGTTTGGATGTGGGGATAAGAGGTGACGAGTCAATTTGTTTAATTAACCTTTATTTTGTGACCGCATTTCAGAATGACATCTGAAAATCAGGAAATGAGCTATAGAATGCAAGAGACAAATGTGGCTGAAAATCAGGAAGTTACAAATAATCCTCCTACGAACTCTAATAATAATGCAGCTAATAATGCTATAAATGATGATTTTTTTAGGAACTTCATGTGGTTCATGCAGAACCAAGCGAGATAAAATCCTGATAATAATACCGATGAAATCTGCATACACAGCATTGTTAAAACTAAAGTAATACAAAGAAGGTTTATAGTAACATCTTAATACAGACAATTTGTGACGCCCCCAAATCGGGCCCACACCACCCAATTTGAGTTGTCAAAATACTACAACAAAATTATTACAATACACTGTACAGTACCCAATAATACACAACTAAGTCTTCACAATTATTACTATTCTACAATACAGTGAAGACTACTATACTAACTATCTCGGACAGCTACTCCATTCTCCTTTCTTCCCCGCTAGTCCCGGCTACACTCTCATTTCCTAACCAATTGAACAAAAAAGAAAGAGTAAACTCAAATAGTCCAGTAAGGAATATTATGACTAAGATAATGAAAAATAAATTATTCTTAGCCTTTAATAGTTGAGTTCTTAATCGAATATAATACACAACAAGTTTTCAATCAACAGCTGCAGTTGAGTTGTTAATAGAGTAATATAAACAACAAGATTTAAATCAACAACATTCATCACGTGTACTTGTCATCCGACCAAAGACACCCAACAATTATATCGCCTTTAACCTATATTGCCTTTAACTTATCATCTGTGCCTCAAGCCACAGATATTCAGAACAACCGATACTTGATGATTGAAATAATAACAGAGATATAAATAATGAACAGAAGAAACAGGATAAACAATAACATTAGGAGTTAACAAATTTTACTTTGTCCAGATTTAAACAATGTCTAAATTGTCAACATGATATAGAGAAAAAGGTGTCCAAGTCTAGTAGTAATGTCTAAGATCCACATGTAAGAAGTTCAATGGTAAGGTTTACGGTACAAGGAATTAGTCCAAAAATGTTCATAGTTCATATAAATGTCTACAGTTCAAAAGTTCAAGGTTCATAAGTTCACAGTTCAAATATAACGATGGAAATGTAATAGGAATTTCTTGTCAAAAAGTATTAGATAAAGTGCAAACTATTAAGAAAATATTAATGAATTATTAATTCAAGAATTTTCACCGTTTAATAATATTAGATGTACAAATGAGATATTTTCTTGCCGTAGTAAATTTAAGTGATAGAAGATGAAAAGATGGTATCCCTTACAAGTAAGAAAGAAAATAAAATTTCTTTATGATAATGAAAATAATGATATCCCTTAGCGTAATAAGTTTAAGAATTTGAAAGAAAAGTGATATCCCTTACTGTAATAAATTTAAGAATTTGAAAGAAAATGATATTCCTTATCTTATCTTGTGACTAAATACAACTTTTATGAGGTTGATCAACTTGAACAATACTCGTACTCTTTCAGATCTTCAACGCTTAAGATAGTTTTAATGTACTCAGAGAGACACTTATACTAAGAAATATCTAGAAAGTGAAAAGAAGATTGAGTGAGGAATGTATGAAACTCCTTATGCTCAGCCTCCTATTTATAGCCAGAGCCTAACCAACTTTTCCACACACACGTTACACATTTTAATATCATCTTTTAATCTGAATCATTCATCAATCAACACACGTTTCACACTTTAATTTGCACCGTTCGTTAACTAACACGTGTTTCACGCTTACACGTGTTACACATTTACATGCGTTACACACTTACGTGCGTTACATACTTTCATAGTATTTTATTGATTTAATATTCCAATTATTAAATATATAGTGTTTTTCAAATAATAAATCTGTTTAACTGTTTAATATCCATGACTACTACTATAACAATTATTGGCCCAATAATGCAAGATGCTGTGCATTATGACAATTATTGATTCAATAATATGAAACACTGTGCAATTAATAATGTAAAATATTGTGTAATGATAATTATTGATTCAATAATGTAAAATACTTTGTAATGACAATTATTGATGAAATACTGTGCAATAAATACTTTATCAGTTCAATAATTTAAACATTGTGTAATACCGTGTGTTGTTATGCAATACCATGTGCTATTGTAAAATACCATGTAATACAGTAAAATACCATATGTTACTATATTATTATCACTGGATATTTTAACAGTTAAAAGTGATAATATCGTTGCCCATTTTTATTTAGAAAGGCTACTGCAGTCGTTTTATACATCTGACAATATTTTGTTGTGGAGTCCACCTATAACTGAATATTTCGGCGTCGTTGCACGAATATTCCCCGACAGAACGAATATTTACCGACCAATCGAATATTGTCCGACATAAAAATTTTGCACATAACATCCTTAACTTTAATTTTTATTAATTTAACACCTTACTGTTAAGAATAAAATTATGAGAAAATTTTTAAATCTATTTATTAAAATTCGGGGTCTTACACAATTCAAAGCAGATAGGTTCTGCTTGTATAAATTACTTCTAAAACAGAAAATTTTAAATTTGTCATTATTAAGCAACACAAGCATATACACTGATTCAACCCCCTCCTTCTAGGTGTGCACACACGAAATTTCAATGATCGCTAGGATCACACACACACACACACACACACACACACACACACACACACACACACACACACACACACACATATATATATATATATATATATATATACGGGCATGATCCATAACATGTATTTATTGTGAATCTTTACAACGTGTACATCATTATACCATTGAAAATAAAAAGGAACGTCTAGGATTAGAATATGAAAATAGACGTCCGCTACCAATAGTAGTAGACGCTGATCAAAAAGTTTTAGATCAGAAAACTCAACAGATGACCTTAAATCCTATATCCTAAAAAATAAACCCTAAACCCTAAAAATTATACCCTAAACCCTAAAAATTAAACCCTAAACCCTAAGAATAAAATCCTAAACCCTAGAAAATAAAGCCTAAATCCTAAAAAATAAATCATATCTCATAGTTAGTAGGTCTCCCATCTGTTGAGTTTTTTGATCTAATATTTAGGGTTTGATTTTTTGATCGACATCCGCTACTATTCGTAATGGACGTTTTACAAAATTTTAAACGTTCGCTTTTCAGTTTCTAATTCTGACTGTGTCTTCTTGTTTTTAATGGTATATATAGTGTTTACTCATTTTTGATTCATAGCAAAAAATTTGCTATATATATAACCATGCATGATGAATTTAAATAGATGCCAAACTGTTTGTGTTGTAATTTTCAATTTCTTTAATCTAGAGGTTTAATTAAAAAAATCTCCTCTAGTTTGCTTTCCCATGGATGTTTTGGGTTGTTTTAGTTCTCTCTTTAGTATTTGGTCATTTAGCACCGGGTGCCTTTTCATTTGAATATTGTATTATCCGGGAAATGTACCTCGTAAACATTATACTTATTATTCAATCATAGAATAAGTTAATTAACTAGGTCACTGAATAAAAAACATGTTAAGAATTAAAATGAGAGGGATGAAAACAAAGCTTCGATCTTGGCTATGGACTTTTATTTTATATTCTCTGTTACTATTATAAAATGAAGGTACGTTATCAAAAAAAATTCTTCTTTAGACTCCAGTATGAAATGAACTTCTCCAACTGGTCATAGTACTTAGGTTTTGGTACTGAAGCTTGTCTATCTCTCTCTATACATATACATAACTAATAAGATTATGTCAAATCATGACATAATTTTAAAGTTTCAAGTCTTTCTTAATTTGTTCTTGTTTAATATGTTTGGTTGCAGTAGATATTTGTCGTAGTAGTTTGTGGTGACATATATAGACTATATTCTCACTTTTTAATTAATTCTCTATTTATTTTCAAAACAATGATTAACATGAACATTTAGCTAAAATTATTGACCCCATAAAACCTTAAAAAATTGTGGGGGTTCTCATTTAGAAAATCAATCAATTATATATAAATCACAAATTAACAGATGTTCATTGAAATAATTAATTAGGGGCCGGGGAAGATGGAGAAGAAAAGTCAAAAAAAAAAAAAAATCCCTATTTATGGCGTACTAATAACATAATCAATACATCTCATAGTTGGAGCTAATTAGTTAAAATGGTGATTCTTTAGAATTCTCTACTGATTAATAATATATTTGAGTTAATTAGATAACAGTAATAATAGCTCCATTAATTAGGTGGGAAGAACCCTCGGATGATTTATTTTCATCGTCTCTTGGCTTTGGAGGAGCGAGTTTAAGCTCTAAATCAGGAGTTGAAGAATTATTCATCTGAGAATTTACTGAACCACACGGCCAAAGGGGATGAGAGTATTCCATTTCTGGGCTTCTGGTAATTTCCACATCTTGGACAGAAGAATTGAGGTCTACTTGAGGCTGCAGCCTTTTAACTTCATTCAGATATTTAGCTGCATTTAAATCACGTGGCTTGAGATTTGAATTATTAACCTGGAAATGAAGACGAACAGAATAATTACTAGACAATGTGGGGGATGTGACAACATAAAATAATTAACTTATTATGGCCGACTGTCTAAGACATACTTAACCATTGATAAAGTGTACGTACGTGTCCAAATGTATACCAGACAAACCTTAATATATATAGTATAAATATTTGTAAGAAATTTAAATTATGTTAATTAAAGTCAAACGAGACTACTCTCATTTATGGACAAATTAAAGAGAGGACTAACGTTTGTGTGGTAAATAAAATTAAATTAAAAATACCATGTTGAAGAGGCTGGAGCGACGCTTCTTCTTGTATAGAGTGGCCTGCCGGAGGAAGTACTTTTGAGCATGGCTGGCAACTTGAGTGGGAGTTCTTGTGGTAACAAAGTTTCTTGAAATTCCCCTCCAGTCACCCTTGCCCTGCTTTTCTAGTCCCGCTAGAAATGCCCGGTGTTCCTCTTCCGTCCATGGGACTCCTAAAATAAAATATTATCATCGCAATTAATTAGGGAGGAACTTTTAATTTCAAAGTTACACACTAATAGGCAAAAATATGACTGAAAAAGTTAACAAAATGGAGTGCATATATGAGAACATATATAAATTCACCAGGAACAAATTAAAAAAATTCCTACGAGTATGTGAAAAAAATTGAGGATCTTTGGATAAAGAACCTAATCAGAAATGTGTATCAAACTTTTAAGAAGAAAAAGAAGAGATTTTATATATATATATATATATATATATATATATATATATATATATATTTGAACACATACCTTTCTTTGTCTCATGAGTTGGAGATAAGAGACCATCGGGGAGAGATCCGAAAGAAGTACTCTTACCAGAAATTTCATTGATGGAAACTCGCGACGACGATGATGAAGGAGAATTAGGTACCGATGAAACTAAGCAATCCGTGCTGAAACTTGTCTTCATGGCATTACTAGTAATAATAGCATTAGCAGCAGCAAATAAAGAAGAAGATGAAGAAGATACATCAAGAAGTTGCACTCCAAATAGCCTTAGTCCAATACTAGTAGCATAATTACTAGCACCTCTATTATTATTATAATTATTATTACAAATAGTGCAGGTTCTTGAATTGTGACCTGTGTTTCCACAATGTGAGCACTTTCTGCCCATTCTCAACCAGACAAACTTCTTAAAGTATATATCAAAAGGGGAGTCAGAATGAGAGAGAGAGAGAGAGAGAGAGAGAGAAGTATGATATTGTATTGATTAACAAATGAGTAAGTTTGATGATACAGATGATGATGATGAGGTAGGGTTTTATGAAAATGGCCTCAAACCGAGACCAAATATGATTGGATGGACATGTCTTGCTTTTTGTTGGATGGACATATATAGGGGAGTGATCAATAACATGTATTTGCTATAAATTATTATAGAGTATATATTATCTATACCTAAAATAAATGGTCAAGATTAGAAATTGAAAATCGACATGTGCTATTATTAGTAGCGAACGTTTAAAAAATCTTCGATAATAATAGCAGACGTGGATTTGAAAGCCAAACCCTAAATCAAATCCTAAAAATATGTCCGCTACTATTATTAATGAACGATTTATTTTTTTTAAATGTCCGCTACTAATAGTAGCGGACATCCATTTTCAGTTTCTAATCCTGATTATTTACTTTTGTTTTGAAATGTATAAATGGTATATATCATATAAGAATCCACAGCAACTACTTGTTATGGATGAGCCCCCATATATATATATATATATATATATATATATATTAATGTTACACTGTCCGGAAATTTTATATATCTAGTAATCCCTTTATTCTAAATTATAAAATTAATATCGACTTTTAAAAAATTAATTTCAAATATTTTTAAATTTAAAATTGACATAAATTTATTTAATTTATATCAATACAATTATAAATATTATAAACTAGCTAAAACATATATGTTACTAGTTATAAGATTTATTATTTTAAAATTTTAAATGAATCATGTTAATTTTAAATTTAAAAATGTTTCAAATTGACTGTTAACAAATCAATAATGATCTTATAATTTAGAACGGATAGAGTCTCAATAGTGATATTATAATTTACTCTCTTTGTTCTAAAATTAAAAATATATTTTTCTTTTTAATCTATTTTAAAATTAGAGATATATTTCTATTTTCCTAATTTGTTATTATCTTTTTACTATTATTTTAAATATAAAACTTTCATAATTAAATTCCAATCCAATACAAAAATTATATTTAAGAATATAAAATTATTTTTAAAATCGTCATTTTATAATTATATTATTAATTTTGGACCAGACCGAAAGGAGTATTTCCGAGCAAGTCGAGTGTTAGAAAATAAAGGGGCATGCACCATAGGTTATTCCTAATTTCCTATACACCTCTATGTTTGGTACCGTGTATAATTGGACATTTTGACAAAACAAAAAAATTTTTTTGGACATATGTTAAGGTATTGAGTAGACATAAATCTTTCCAATGACTTTTTCAAAGGATGAATTATACTATTAAATAAATAAGTTATTCGAGATTAAATATTGTCTCCAGCTGATCCATTCTATAAGAAGAGTTCAATTTTTTGAATAAAAATTAAAATACGCTTATCTCAAATTTATCATTGCATCTTATTATTGTGTCATCGATTCTAAACTAAACATTTACAAAATTTATAAATTTTAATAATACTTTTGCCAATAAAAAAAGTCGTGCTTTTACTCGTGATATTGTTTTTGATCATATAATTAGAGGAGGAAAGAAAATCGAGTTGGTTATAGATTTTCATGTGTTCATATTTTTAATGGAAGAAATTCACTTTAGTATTATTCTTTTACTTGTAGGCTTGTAGCAGATGATTTAAATCAATAAAAATTTTAGTCTTCTTAGCTGTTCTTTAAAGAAAAAAATGTGTGTCATACAACTAGCAATATGCACAAAAAGATATGCTAATAAATCAAATGAGTATATATATTTGTGTGAGTGTTCGAGTTCAGATCATTAATTAATTTCTAATTTTATAGTAATACTCATTCAAGAATCAGTAACATAAGTTACACATTTCTCTATCATCAAACTTTCCAGGTCAGTCGGCTGCCTATCTAGCTAGTAATATAAAATACCAAAGCAGCCGGCAGCTAGGTCCAATTAACTGCTGTCTGGCTAGTAATATAAAATTACTCCATTTTTGTTTATATTATCATTAATAAATAAATAAAATAATTACATGCATCCATCACAAATTTTTGATAGCTCAATATTTTAGACAGACAGAGTCCAAGGGTTTGAAATTTGAAGGGAGTAGTTAGGATACTTGAAAGAAGGAAAATACGAAGTCTTGTGTATAGAAAATGAGGACTTAATTCAGAAGTACTTGATTTTCATCGACCAATTAACGCCACCTCCATTTTTAAAGAAATTCAAGAAAATTATGCCCTTCTCCTCCTCCTTTCAATTTCCATGCATGTATGGTGGTCTAATTTCAGTAGAGCTTAAGACTTTGAATGGTTCAATTTCTTAGTTAGTTCCAGTAAAGTTCTTTGTGATGATAACTGATCAATGACTAGCTAGGTCTCCCATGCATGATCTATACAATATCTTAAATATGATTCTAAGGAAGAAGAAATTAACAAGAAATAATTAATTGACATTTTAGTTTCTCTTGTTTGATTTCTTTGAAGATGCAAATGCATGTGAGGAGAAGAAATTTGAAGGAAATAATGCTAAGTTTGACTTTAGACAAGGCTGAATATGTTGAAACTTCTGTATATATGAGTGTGTGTGTGTGTGTGTGTGTGTGTGTGGTGAAAAGGTTTGTTTGGCTTTATTTTAAGTCAATTGCGTGGACAATTTATATTGAACCACGACTTATGGAACAGGTTTTGAGTTTAATTAGTTGTTGAGCAGATCAAATTAATTATGTTGAAACATCTGACTCATAATTAATAAATTAAAATGAATCAACTATTTAAATAACTTATTCTGATATCATGTTAAAGCATATCAAAATAAAAATAAAATAGAGTGAAATAGCTCACAAGTTCATATACAATAATTAGAAAACTCGGCTTGAAAAAATAATAACTATACGTATAAAACCGTGGGTAAAAGGGAAGGAAAACAACATTTTTCTCCTATTAATTTATTACATATTTAAAGTTTTTTCTTTCTCCTCTTTTTTCTATCTTCACTTTCATTTTACGTTTTTCAAACTGAAACACACACACACACATATATAGGAAACTAATCCAGAACAATCGATTATTGACCAATCAAAACTTACTAAAAAAAATAAATAAACTCACAAACAACTCACGTAACATAAAAAAAAAAAAATCTGAGAATTAAAGGTCACAGTACTCAATATTGACCATTAGACAAACTAATATTTAACTAAATCTTTCCTATTCCTAATGCAATAGCCACTGACTTTGGATTAGACAAACTAATAATTATTGGACTGAATAAATGGAGAAAACAAAATATTCTCTTTCCCATAAAAGTAAACCAAATAATTAATCACTACATAGATTTGGACTGGGACAAACAGCACATTAATAAGATATCTTCATCTACTTACTTTTTGTCAATTTTACTGGTATTTATTTTAATTTATAGGCATAGTCCAGCTTCTTGAAGATAATAAGTCACGGATATTTGCTGATAATGGTTGGTAGTTGTGCATTTTTTTAGTCAATTGCACCAAAGTAGAAGATTTTTAAAAAAAGTGCTCATCTGCGGTGAACAAGAAAATCCTCTAGGTGCTCACCTAATTAAGACTGATTTGGCTTTATCAGTCTCATTAAGGATCTCCAAACAAAGAATAGGTTAGAAAAATAAAAGATGCATGTTTCTTAAACTTTGTTCGACTTAATCACAAGTTTTGTCAATTGCTTTGTCAGCAATTTATCCAAACATGCCAAGCACAAGGAAAATATTTTATCTAATTTTTTTTTACTCATGTCACAAGGAAAATATATATATACACATTCATAGTATCCGGTTATTAGAAGTACTGTTGCAACAATCACATACAGGGAACAATTTAGCTAAAAAAGTGTGTTGTCATGGCCTTTATCGTTGAAATTAGTCAGGTCACTAAAAACTCTAATGTAATACTCTCAACAACTGATTACTATAGATGAATACTATATATATGTGTGTGTATAGTTCAATCGGCAGAAAGTTTAAACTAACGGAGTAATTAATGAGGATCCAATTTTTCTTAATCAAGTGATGTCTTCAACTTCTTGTAGTGAATAGAGAGATACGTTACTATAATAAGCAAAATTTTCTCAATAGAAGAATATAAGCTTCATATATTATTTGTCCTACACTGCTAAAATCCTACACAGAATGTAACTTTTTAGAAATTACAAAGAAAACTCAATAAATTCGATATTTATTTATCAGCTTTCTAGTTTACAAAGAAATTTTCAAAAGCACCCTCAAGAAGATACGATCTTGTCCTATGATTGGAGGTCCTAGTCAAAGAAAAATTATTATACACTCCTGAAATTTAGTTACAATATGCTCCACCCTCTCATATGAGGGTGGAGTCCACACGGGCCGGATCTTACTTTCATATGAGAAAATGGAACATACTATAATTATGTTCCAGAAATATACAATAATTTCTCCTAATCAAAAGCTTCTCTCGCCGTTAAAATTTAAATTAGTCATTATGTAGAAATATAGTCTTCATACAATAAAGAAAAGAGTTTTTTTCTAATGTCCAATATATATATATATATACATGGTAAGATATTCATAGCAACTCATTGTTGGAAATACTGTTCTAACAACCACAAATTGGCTTGAAAAAGTATTTGCCATTAGAGTGCCGCTACAAGCTCTATCGACAAAAACTTTTTTAAGTCAATTTGTACCTTACATGTGATTGCTACAATAATACTCCTAACAATCGGTTGCTATGGATGCGTCCCCTATATATATATATATGTAACGACCCGGGTCAAATCCCGAGTCCGAATCAAATCATAGCAGAATAAGGCCCAATGAGCTGTCTCAATAATATCTTCTTGGGTCATCTTAGCCCACTACAGGCTCACCCAAAAGGTCATGACTGAAGATATTAATAATAGCAACTTGGGTCCTTATAAACACATTCAAATATCCCACAATAACTGATGTGGGACTGATGTGTTACAAACTCCCACACTTAAATACATGTCCCCGTGAGGCCGAACACATAGTCACACAAATCCCAAAATTTTTGCCTCTCTAGCCATTGTGGGATAATACCAGCGGCTTCGTGTTCCCACCTCCGGCAACCCGATCGGATGACCCGACCCGAGCTTTCGAGAGTCGGCTCTGATACCATAAGTAACAACCCGGGTCAAATCAAATCACAGCAAAATAAGGCCCAATGATCTGTCTCAATAATATCTTCTTAGTTCATCTTAGTCCACCACAGGCTCACCCAAAATGTCATGACTGAAGGTATTAATGATAGCAACTTGGATCCTTATAAACACATTCAAATATCCCACAATAACTGATGTGGGACTGAGGTATTACAATATATATATATATATATATATATATATATATATATATATATATATATATATATATATAAAGAAAGAAAGAGTGACTATCTTGAAACAAAAAAAAATATACAATACGTGACAATATTCATTATTTAAGTCTTTGTCTACAAGTTTTATTGTAGGCTTTCTCAGCATGAAAGCTTTGATGAAAAAATTCTTCACAACAATTGCTACAAGTCTATATCCACAGCAAAAGCAAAAGATCCCCAAAAAAGAGTAAATACCAAGCATGTTTAATAATACACATTGGGAGTAACTGGTTTAGGTCAAGCAGTCTTTGTGCCACTTTTGCACTCCCACTGTCCATTCCTTCACCATGCAACACAGTCAATGTACAACACATTGAGTCGTTATGGAACAAGATTGTCTCCCCCGATACAAAAATGCAGTGTCACAGGCATTTATTCTCTGTTTAATTTTCCTATTCTTCTTGGATATAGTAAAAAACTACAGTTTTTCAACAATTTATGAATCATGCATTCAGAAAAAGAAAACTTTGAACAGACCACACTTCCAATCTTGATCTGTTGCGCCTTTTTCACCAGCAAAAAGAATGATACAAAAATTGGTGTTTTTTTAATTTCTGAGCATATACAGGTACAATATAAAATGCATGTTGGTTTACTTGAAAGTCGGAGAATTGAAAAAAGAATTTAATGTTGCATGCCATGATTACTACTTTATACAAATGTTTCTTACAGAAGATCTTCTTTACTTTTCCCCTTAATTTGAGCTGCCATTCTTGTGCCATTGGACAAGCTTCCTACTAAACCTTAATGTTGCAGCAGTACAACCACTGGCCCATTTCGAGGGCGGCATTGCTCCTGCTTGTCTCAAACACATCCTTCTACAGTTGTTCTTTTAAACCATACTAAAGGTTGATGTATATTATAATCTAGTTCATCAAATTGTCACCTTCCAACATCCGAAGCACCTATTTATGAAAATCAAAAACAAGAAATGAGCAAACAATGAAGAGCTACTTTTAAAGCTTAGAATTGGAGTTGCAGGGTCAATCCTCAAACACAAGTCAACGGGAAGGCAAGAGTTCCGTATTCTTGAAATTAAGGAGCTGAAATGATCCCCGTCTTTTCTTCAGGTCTGCAGCAAATTGTTAATTGGAGGAAGTACAGCATATGATGGTCTTGCTAGTCAAACTAACCTACTTCGAAATTCTTAGAGTAAATCAGCAAGTGGAACCAACATTGAGGTATATCTGGTGTACTTTATTATATATATAACAAAAAGATGGCTATGAAAATGGTATACAACGGACTACTAGTACTTGCAAAGTGGAAGTATTTGGAAAACGTAAATTAATCTCAAGCGGGACTCGGGAAATCTTTAAGATAATACGATCAGGTGTGTAGTTAAGAGAGTTTGGATGTTGTCTTTGAAGAGAGAGGCAGCAGGTCAGGATTATCCACTCAGCCTGAATCATTTTCTCATAATTAGTTGGGAGAACTTATTTGTTGTTTAAACATACTCTTAGTTCTTGAAAGATGAGTTAGATGACCTACCTGAGACATGCGAGGCCTTGAATGAGGATCCCGTCGAATGCACAAAGAAGCACAATGTACCATGCAGTAGATTTCTTGTTCTGAATAGCAATTTCTCAAGCGTGGATCAACCAGTTCTCCAATCGCATTCTCTTCCAATAAAGGGCGTGCCTGATCCAAATCAAACAAGGACTCCTTGAGTTTATTATTATTTACTAAACTACACCCATAACGAAACAGGTAAATTAGCGGAGGACAATTTGATTGCCATATTGAATGAAAAGATGTTTCTCTACCTCTTATGTGTGGAATATAAACTAATCTGACCTGAAATAATATTTCATCAATCCCACTTTAGATGTCACCATTGGCTTATGGTATACAAGTTATAGAGTTCCAAAATTACCCTTCATGGGACTCCACTCAAATTTCTCCTCTTTTAAGACAAGGTACAGTGTTAATGTAATGCAACTAAAAAATCTAAAGTCACAAAGTTATGGGATAGCCTGAAAAAGGAAAAAAATCCATCTCCTATTTGAACATACAAGCATTCAGCATTCTTGCAGTTTTTTCAGAAATGAAAGTACTCTATAATCTGGAACTCATCACTGATAATAGCATGCCTCATAAATAGTGAGTTATATTATTAAATATAAAAAAATACTGTAAATTTTAAGGAAAAAGAAAGTTATGACAAGAATGAATGCAAATTGGGAAAAAATGTATACTAGATTACTAAAAAAAATTCAATTTCCGTTTCAAATGACTTGATTATAAGCCACCTGCATAATACCTTTGGTCCACTAAAGGTGTATAATAAGAAAACTCAATAATACCACAAAAAAATAGAGTTCTATAATTTATACCCATTCAGTAAGGCACTGCTGGCCCTTGGGACGGTTTAGATCAATAGCTTTCCGTCCAGTGATTAGTTCCACCAATATGACCCCAAATGAATACACATCAGCCTTTTCAGTAACTTCACCAGTTTGAGCATATTCTGGAGCCAAGTACCTAGAAAAGGATATCAATTAACATGCTGTTTATAGACCGTCTGGTTGACAAGAAAATTGCATTATTCATGTTTTACCCAAATGTTCCAATTATTCTTGTTTCTACACCCATGTCTCCTTCTGGCTGCCACCTTGCTAGTCCAAAATCGCCAACCTATTAAAGGAACAGGAGAAAAAAATGAAGAGAAGAAGAAAAGAAGAATTATCTGATACATTGCATAAACTCGGAAAAGAAAAGTACTTGGTATGCAAATTTGGGTATATAAAGGATAGGGAAAATGCTAGAAAAAAGTGACAATCTATGATTAACAAATTAGGCGGAACTTGGAATCAAAAGGATTAGATTGCAAGATGGAGTTTCCTCAATTTTAAACAGAATAATATACATCACTTTCTTTTGGATAAGTTTAAACAGAATACTACACGTCCTTCCATCTAGATACACATGTGCACAAACTTTATATTGGTCTATTTTGATCGATTATAGCTTTATTAAAGAAGTTTCTCCAAAATAAATGCAGTAAAATGGTTTATGTTAGGTGATTTAATGTTTGCATTAGACTGCAAGATGAAGTCCTTATGTGTTGATCAGAATATCACACATCATTTCACTTAATATGCACACAAAGGGGTCATATCACTATATCTTTTAAGCCTTGTCAAGAACATAATATATAAAGTTTAAAAGCCATCCAATTGTTTGCATCAGGAATCAAGTTATTGAATGACAATTATTCTAATGATTTCATCTTGCGGGGAATGAGGGCATGAGAATTACGGCCTTATATTATAGTGCATATTAAACATAAAAAAATATATTTATTTATCAACATATACAGAGTGCATATTAAACATCAAATTTAAACTCTTTGAAAAAACATGAGAAGTGGTTCCACCAAACCACTTAAGCAATTGAGATTGAAGTGTTTACTTCAATTAAACAACATTTTTATCTTCCAAACTATCTATAAAGGAAAAAGATGTGACCAGAAATATCATATATAAACATTTTATAGAAAGAAACACAAAAATAGAATGGTTTACCAATGCTTCAAAATCATGAGTGAGGAGAATATTGTTTGGCCGCATGTCACGATGGACGATACAGCCCACTCTACATTCTTCATGAAGATATCTCAATCCTCGAGCAGAGCCAACTGCAATTTTTCTTCGCGCAGACCATTCTAGTGCATCCTTATTACGTCCTGCAATTCCAAATATTAACAGAGTTTGATCAGTCACAGAAGGTATAGCATCAACGTTTTAGAATATTTTATGACAAGTAAGTTTGGCCCCAAGCATGGAGATTGGTACCAGCAACCTTGAGGTTATTCCTCAAGGCCTTGACATTTCTCCCACCCTAGGGTTATTAACAACTTACTAGAATATCATCAATACTAAAATATTAATTTATAAACTATAATAGATAAAAGAATGTTATATAAGTTATATGACATAGAACTCATCCTCTACACACTTTGAAATAACTAGTATTCATTTAAAGTTAAAAATTTATAATAGATTAAAAATGACAGGGTTCAGATAAATAATGGAAGAGCAGTTCATATGCATAGCCAATACCAAAATCGGGGAAGAGTTTGGAAATCATGGATGATGAAAACGAACCCAAAATAGAAGGACATAATTCCTTTGTCTGGAAATGAGAATCCTATTTATTTTGTTGACTTTTTTTTCTTCCCAAATATTAAGGTATGCACTAGACACACAGTCACACATTTAGACACATAATTGCCTATATAAAAAAAACACTTGGGACATAATTATTTTGGATGATTTTGTTCAGTATTAAACTTCAAAGAGCAAATTTTATTATTAAAAAAAGTTATGTCCAAGTGTGTCAAATACAAACCTAGGACTCCCATTCCAGACGGAGGCAGTTATCTGAAAGAGAGTAGAAGACTGTAATCACATGTGAGCATATGAATATATAGGTTAGCTAATATATGGAAGTTCTAGGCTGATTTCATATTGTATACAGTGTGTCAAGCAATGAAGAACAGATAAACTAAGAATAAAGTCACAAGTAGAAATGCTAACCAACTCTATAAAATGAGCAATTCCCTAAGTAGTGTGGTCCCTACAATTGCTGTACTACAATTAACAAATATATAACGATAGAAATATAAGTACCATAAAGGTGATGATCCAAAGATCCGTTGCAAATATATTCATACACCAATAATCTTCTTCTATTGTCCACACACAATCCAATCAGCATCACAACATTACGATGTTGTGCGCAGCTTAGGACCTCCACTTCTGTACAAAATTCATGATCACCCTGAGAACTAGCCGGTTTATGTTGTTTGACAGCAATGACCTGGCCATTTGGTAAAACCCCTCTATGTACAGAACCAAATCCACCTTCAGCCAAGAAATTAGCTTCAGAGAATCCATCTGTAGCATGTTCTAGCTCAGCATAGTTAAACCATCGAGGAGGTTTTCCAAATATAGGTGCTTTGTGCTGGCATATCGAACACAATGGAGGAGGTTCAGCAAGTGCATTTCTGGTAAATGATATCATTTTTCTCAAATTCTTACTCAAGTCCTGATTACGTCTGTCAGCCAGCACATTAATTTCATGGTCTCGATCAAGTTCAGCAAATTTTCCTCTTAAGGCTTCTGACGTCGAATTCAGAGCTTTACCATTGGATATTTGTGAATTTTCCACCAAATACTTCGACAATTCACCAGAAGAACTGAGAACATCTTGCGTCCATGGCTGGGAACACGAACTTGCCGAAGGAGAACTTAGCTTTTCACTGTCTGTATCCGAGTCAGAGCCATCAAGGCCATGATTTCCTTCAGCAAATAATAAACCCTCTTTCTTCAGATCCCAATTGATATTGGAGATGGCAAATGGAGAGGTGCTTAGATCTAAGCTTGATATTGACGATGTTCCCGCATCGGTCGTCGTAAAAGATGAATGTTCTGGACTGCTTGCTGGAGTGACATTTGGCACCCTAGTTGCATTCCACAGAGCGTATTCATTTTTCGTATGTTCTGCAGATGAATCCGACCAGGACAGAACCTCAGTTTCCATCTTAGGTGATCCAACCAGATTTAAACGAAGCACCTTAGGCTGAGACTTTTTCATTACCACGAGACTGCATTCCAATTGTTCCATGCAAAGTTTCACCTCATTTTTTAGTTGTCTGTTTTGAAATTGAAAGTAATAATTAATGTAACACTAAAAAGAAATAATTAATGGCACAACATATAATACAAAACTGAATTATATGCAGATACTATGAAGAAGATTTTTTATTAATAATAACAAACTAAATTTTGTGGAATACGAGAACAACAGTTGTAGACCCAGACAACTATAAAGCACAAAGTTAAACTAAGAAAGTGATTCATACTATATATATGTATATATTACTTATCCAATATAACCCAATGTGTTTGAGCTTTTTTGGCTTCAGCGGCCACTACTCCACTTGGTGAGCCACAGACAACTTTTACCTTGATATTTATCTGTTAGGAAAAATCAGCACTGTGGAATTTAGTACTAGAAGCCAAGCATGTCAGAACTAAAATATATAGAAAAGGTGGGAGTATCTACCAGTTTACCTTATCTATATCATAAACATCACGGAGTTGAAGCATCATATCAGCGCATGAGTCAGCAATATCATCTTTATGATCTGACATTTTCCCTGAGAGAGATCTCCAGTGACCAGAAGTGCAATCACTACTGAATCTACCAAATCCCCATAACTTTTTACCTGTAAATGTAAAATACTTTAGATGTCATAAACTCTAACACATCTGAAGTTCACGAAACAGGGCACACAATTATACAAAAGAAAGAACATAACAATTATAATATGGCCTAGAAAATGCACAAGCACACAGGACATTTGGGTTTAGTAAAGTGGTGAATCAATTCAGTAGATCCATAATAAAAAGAACAGGAATAAAAACTATGACATACGAGTCTAGTCACCAATTGCTCAAAGCCTCAAAGTTGGTAAAATCCCAAAATACAGCATACGCAGAAGTCAAGTTATATATGTTTAACCCCTAGGGCATTTGAACTTCAAATTAATTTTGGACATCCCCAACAAAAAAACAACTTTATCTGAAGTAATTACATAGCTATTTAGCATAACATAAGCACTATAAAAGTAAAAGGGGTGACCCATAATTCTATATTATAAGCACCAAAATGAGGTAGTATAAACAGAGAAGTTTACTTGAGCTGAGGACAGGGATGACCACTAGCAGATTAACACAATCCCCATTTTGAACAACGTGAGTTAAAGCCCAAACCAAAGCAGTTCTTGGGATTTCCCAAGATGCTTTAACAGCTACAAGCACTACCCTCTCCACCACATCCAACCCCTTCCCTTTACTACTCTTTTGCCTCAGACTCATCTCAACTCGGCAAAATATTCAAACACCAATTAGCCAACTTGTTCAACTCGTCAAACCCTTCACAGCATCATCAGTTTCTTACTCCAAGAAAGTTCAACAGCAACAAAACCCAAAATTGTTTAAGGAAAATTGTAAATTTCTACTTAAAACCTTGAAATCAGACTTAAAATGGAATGACCCAACAGCTACAAATGGTCAAATAACTGAATGTAGCTTTTTCAAGCAAAATTCATGTATAATGTATAAGACAAAAGACTGAAAGAGGCAAGAGAGTGAGAATAAAAGGGGATTAAAGAAATTATCAAAAATCTGCAGGCGGTATTATATAATCATTTTCCTACTGGGGTTTGCAAAATGAAGAAAGAGAAGTACAAATAACAAGAATATCGCCCAAAAAGAAAGATTAGAAGAAAAGGGTATCACGAAATAGATGTGAAGAAGTGAAAGCAAACAAACATGCTGGGACATGAGCTTTGCGGAAAAGACACTTGCTGATCCCACAGTTGCATAAAACCAACACATTTTGCTGAAGAAGGGAAGTAGCTCTCTCTCTGTCTAAGTATATAATTATTGCATAATTACGTGTGTTCGGACATACTTAATATACTTTATAAAAAATTAATAATTTGTCGCGAAAAAATAATATTTTTATCTAAATTTATCTCATATCAATATAAAATTTATTTATTATTTTTATATATAAAAATATCAGTTCTTAGTTTAATATTCAAAAACGCTATTTGAATTTTTCTCTCATCATTTGCCATTTATTTGGATCTATAGTTTTATGCCAAATAAACATATTTATGCTTATATCCAATTTAATTTATATAGGAAAATGAAATTTTCATTTTCATTTTTATTTTTATTTATATTTTACCTTAGAATAAAATTTGCTTCATTATAAATTTAGAATAATAAACACAAATAGAAAAAATTAAAGTACGCTTGCAAATTTCCTATATAATATGCATGATAATTTAATTATAATTATATCCGCGGCTCAACTAGTAGTAAGTAGAGGTGTTCAACCGGTTCGATTTTTTCGATTTTTTTATCAAACCGATCGATATCGGTACAAGCAGTACCGATTCTTTTTTTTGTACCTGTATTTTTTGTACCAATTTTTTGGTATTTTTATAATTTTCGATAGCGGTATGAAAAAATTCGAATTCGATAAATACCGAAATATCGAAAAACCCAAAATTAATAATATAATAATAATATAAATAATTAAATATATAAAAAATAAGTTTTTTTATAAAAAAATTGTAAATATATAAATTTTCTTTTATTTAATTATTATTTATAATTATATATATAATCATTTGGTACGAACCGAAAAATTAATACCGAAACTGATAATTCGGTACCGATTCTTGATTTTTAATAATTTGGAATCGATACCGGTTCGATTTTTTATCGATGAACACCCTTAATAATAACTGTGCATAATAACTTAGAATCTGAGTTCATGTGTGACATGTTATTAAAATTCAAATTAAAATTTCATAACAATAACATTGTATACAAAAACGTTATTAACATTATGATACGTTATTAATAAAATACTTATATTAGACAAAATCACTTATATTTAAAAACATCTAATGATCATAACATTATTTGTATTAATGTATTAAATTTAAACTTTTAAAATAATAATAATTTATAATAAAAATTTTATTAATAATCTATTTTGTCTAACATAAGCCTGAATTTTATTGACAATTTCAGACTATCAATAATCACTCACAGATAGGCCAGGTATCCATTACCAAACCAAAATATATGAAATTCCCATACAATTTATTATCTCTCATCAATGGAAGACACCTGCCCCTCCCTCGTTCGCTGATGGCATGTTCAGTTGAATCAACATCTAAATAGTAATAATTGTGAAAAAGGGAAGCATCAATATCTTTAAAGTTGTTAGAGGTGAACAGTATTGAGTTTGGCTATTTCTAATAATTTATGGCCAACATTATAAAAAGCCAATTAACATGTAACAAACAAAGAGCCGTCTTCCATTGTTTTTGTTTTTCTTAATTGTTGGACTTAATTTGTCAGTTTCTGTGTGGTATAATTTGACTATGGATTATAGATTGAATAAGTATAATTATATAAATACTAATTATAAAATTGATCTGTATCATTAAAAAATAAAATTTTATATCAAAATTCGTGTTATAATATATTTTTTAATGATTAAAATAGATATAATAATTAATTTTGTGGTTAAATATTATGTATGTAGACTTATCAGGTTACGTGCTAATTTAATAATAACTCACTAAACTATAACTATTACTTTATTATTTCTATTATATAGGTTGTTTATGAAATAATCACACATATTAAGAAATCTTATTAATACTAATGTTAGATAATTAATGTTAGCTTAAAATTTTATTACTACCGATGCAAGTAATTAATTACTCATCTTCTCTCTCTTTTAATTACTATATCTTTAAGGGTAAAGTAGGAAATAATTAGATTTTTTCTCTTAAATATATGTAAAATGTCTTATATTTTGAAGGGAAAAAAAAAACTTCTTAAACGACCTATATAATAGAAAAGAGGGAGTATTAATTAATAATTCATATTTGGCCTTTTTCTTGATAAAATTCAACCCTCGCCTACTAGGTAAGAGCCAAATTCATAACTTAGAATTGATTATTATGAACAAATTAATATACACTAAATGAGAAAAGGGAAATTATGACAAGTTACAAACAGTGTGATTGTGATATTATATAATTTAATATCTTTTATTAATGATAATTTTGTCATTTCACAATTTTCATTAATAATTATTTGGATATGAGTTTACTGAGCTGAGTCCAACAAACAAAGTCCAAAGGTTCTATGTAAACATGGTTCAAATAGAAGCACAAAGCGACTATACCTCAAGTAAAGCTCATTTGTTCCACAATTAGGCCAAAGATAACTCTCTATATATATGTGATCAAGGTAAACATAATATTTTTCTAGACTAATAAACTCCCATACATAATTGAATGTCTAAAAAGATTATGCATTAATTCTCACATCGAAAGAATTTTCTGACAGTTCCAACAGTCTTTTATGTGCAGATCCACAACACGACGACATTTTACATGAAAAGAAAATACGGTATTAACAAAAATATTGTTATCATTTCACAATTTTATCATCAAAATTGTGTTCTTTTAGACCTAAGACAGACCCAAATTCGTTTGTAACTTGCCCATATTTTATAATCCTTCTATTATTGAAACATAATTTCTCTGTTTTGAAATAAGAACCTTGTTTTTGAGTTTTAACTTTTAACTTTTTATTATGTAGCATACCAATGGAGGGCCTTAGCTCAGAAAGAATGTTAACTATCGCCATTCATTTTCAGAAATAAGCCTGAATTTTAGAGACTCGTCTGTGTTATGATCGATGTTCAAAAATAAAAATAAGGGTGGTCATGACCAAACAAAAATGTCAGCCGTCTTACTTTATAAATTATATATTTATATTTAATCCAACCAATACCTGAACTACAATATGTTGAAAACTGTTAAAGAAACTAAAAGGAAAAATGATGAGGAATATTTAGAAAAAAATAAAAAGATAAGGAACAAGTAAAAAGACGACGATTTTAGTTATAATTTTTATTTAATTTTTTTTCGTGTATTTTTAGCGATAGAAAAATTAAATTTAATGAAATTATAATATTCGCCGGTACAATCATTTTGTTAGTAATATTTTTAAAAATATATTATTTTCGTCACTAAATATATTTAAAAAAAAGTAAAAAATATAATAAAGAGAATCCTTGAGCAAAGAAAAAAGAAGTAAAGTTTCTATAATTAGTCTCTAGGAAGTGGGGCCTAGATAAAGATAACATGAAAACTATGGTTTCTCAATTAGTTGAGCTAAAAAGAATAATGGAGCAACTTTTTGTTGAACATATCCAACTAATATATGTATGTATATATATCACTTTAGCTTTTATGTCATTCAATCATGCCAATTTTTTGTTGACTTGAATGTATAAGCTCAGAGCAGTCTAATTAGTCACATTTAAGCTTTAACGGTGGGGAATGGATGTGATATATTCATGTTGTTAGTGATAGATGGATCCCAAGCCTATATATAGGTCTTTCTCTCTGGTCAATGGAATGTTCCATTGATTGAGGGTATCGTAAAATTAATTAAACAAATTTCAAATAGTAGATTTTGTCCTAAGGATAGGATGAATTGGTTTGACATTTTACCAATTACTTACTTACTACATGGGTATGCAATGGAAAAGAGCTTCTCTTTCGGTTGGTTAGCTCTTCGGTGAGTACTCAATTCATTCAATTCAAGGTCTTGCAAGTTTGTGTGGCATCGTCAAATTCTACCTAAAATTAAATATTTTTTTAAAACTTTTTGCAATCTACTCTCTCTCTCTATCTCTTTGTTATGTTGTATTTAGATTAAAAGAATGAAATAGAGGAGGGAATGGAATGATTTCAAGATATTTCAAGTGTATGTTGAGTTATTAGTGATGGTAGGTGATATAATATAATGGTAAAATTATCACATATATTTATTCTATTGAAATGTATTTTATTCTCCCATCTCTCGTATGAATTAAAAATCAAGAAGATGAAATGAATTTTGATTCCATTATAATGAGAATGATTATCAATATATTATTTTTTATTTTATTCATTCCTCCATTCCATTCCCATAAATTTATGTAAGAATACGGTCAAACATGTTATGGAAATTATTCGATTTTCATGTTCTGCTTCTTTGTCCTTGTGCACAAATAGCATGGTTTTCCAGCTCGCTTGGGTTGAGAAATCAAAATATGGTGGTTCCCTCTTTCTATGGCATGCATGCATGGGTTGCAGATAGCTTGGATAAAAAATATATATATGGAGTTTTTGAGTTTGATAGCCTGGTTTATTTGGAATCGTTGAAATGATGTTAATCTATTTGGAATACCAAATTATGTTAGTAGTAGTTCTAAATTTATGTCTCTTAATCTAGTAGGGAAGGCTGTTAGCTCCCCAAATGTGTGGGTTAAACCCCCCAATTCGGTCGGTAAAAATTAATTGGGTTAAACCCCCAATTGGAAGCACATACTTTACCATTTGGTAAGAGTATAAATCATGTTGTCTTTGCTTTTGATATTGTTCATTCTGATGTTTGGGGTCCAACTCGTGTTGAGTCATTAAGCGGAAAATTTTATTAGTAACTCACGGGCATATTTTGAATGCCGAAAATCTGAAGTAATGCAAGTATTCAAATATTTCCATGCATTGGTGCAAACTCAATTCAACAAGAAAATCAGAATTCTCCGTACAGACTCGGGGGAGAATACATATCTATAGAATTTGAACAATTTCAAGCTACAGAGGGAATCATCCATCAAACAAGTTGTCCTCATCGAATGGAGTTTCTGAGAGAAAACATAGACACCTGATTGAGACTGCATGTGCTCTTCGTATTCTTGGGGGATTACCAAAGATGTTTTTGGCAGAAAGTGTGGCAACATCAGTGTATTTGATTAATCGATTACCTACTCCTTTGATAGGTAACATGTCCCTACTACAGAAGTTGTTTGGTCACACACCTGACCTGACTATAGTAAGCTTGGTGTTTTTAGTTGCACATGCTATGTACTTCTTCCTAAAGCTGTGTACTCTAAGCTAGATGCAAAATCTGTCAAATGTATCTTTCTTGGATATTTAGAAACACAAAAAGGATATTGTTGCTATGATTGGGCAGCCAAACGAATGAGAATTTATATAAGGAAAATTCTAGACTTGTCCACTTTTTTTACTCGCATACAAGACAAATGAGTGTGGCCCACTCATTTATCTTATATACAGATAAAAAAAGTAAAGTGTAGAAGGATGATATTCATTTGTCTTATATGCGGATAAGAAAAGTGGGTAAGTATAGAAGGAGTCTTTATAGAAATGTTATATTTTTTTAGGATATGCCATTTTTCCATAATTCAATTCATGTTTCTGCATCATCTGTAGATCATGTTGTTTCTCTATCTATGTTATCAAATCTTGTGCAGGACATTCTCACTTAACAAAGAAGAGCGAGAGTTCCTCCTCTTATGGCTCGTCAATCACAGACTTCGGATCCAGGTAATACTCTATCTTTAAAGATATCTCCACCACCACCACCACAACACCAGCAAATTCTTCCACGTTGTTCTTCTCGCACTGCCAAACCACCATATCGTTTTTCATTCTTTTCTTCACTTGATCCTTTAACTGTTCCTCAATCTTACAAACAAACTGCAGAAAGTGCCTAGTTGAGTCATGCTATGCAAGAAAAGTTAGATGCCTTGTAAAAGAATTAGACATGGGAGGTGTAGGTTTATTCCGTGAAGTTGCGCTCTGATGGTTCTTTGGATCGGTATAAGGCAAGTTTGGTGGCTCAAGGTTATAAACAGGAATATAGCATTGACTATGATGAAACATTTGTTCCGGTTGCCAAAATGACTACTGTTCGTACCTTGATAGTTGTCTCTGCAATTCAAAATTGGGATATCTACCAAAAGGACATCAAGAATGCCTTCCTAAATGGTGAGCAATCCGGAACTGTTTACATGCAACCTCCTCCAGGATATCTACTTCACCTAATCATGTTTGCAAATTATGGAAGGCCTTATATGGATTGAAACAAGCACCTCGTTCTCAAAATTAAAAGGGGTGCTTCAAAATGCTGGATATTCTTAGTGTCACAATGACCATTCCTTGTTTATCTCTTCTACATCACAAGGGACAATTTTTACACTCATTTATATTGATGATATTTTAATCACAGGTGATAATCATCAAGGCATCCAACATCTTAATGAGGTTATTCAACAATCTTTTCAATTGAAAGATCTTGGTCTCGTATCTTACTTACTTGGATTAAAAATCTCTCGACATTCTGATGGATACTTTGTTAATCAACAAAAATATACACGTGGTTTTATTGAAATGACAGGTCTTAATGATGATAAAGTTGTTGATACTCCACTGGAGATGAATGTCAAATACAGTAAAATAGATGGAGCTCCTATTTCTGTTCCAACTCTTTATCGACGCATTGTTGAGAGTTTGTTCTACCTCAGTGTGGCACGTCCTAATGTTGCTCATGTGGTTCATCTTGTAAGTCAGTTTGTCTCTAATCCTCGAAGGTTGCATTTAACGGCGGTTCATCGAATTATTCGTTATTTTCGTTCTACTCCAACTCGAGGTTTATCATATTTGCATACAAGCTCGTTAGAATTACGAGCTTTCTCTGATGCTATCTATGCAGACTGCCCAGACACATAAAGATCAGCTACTAGATATTATTTATTTTTGGGTAGTTCTCCTTTCTTGGAAATCTAAGAAACAACCAACCGTGTCCAAGTTGTCTACTGAAGCTGAATATCGAGCAATGTCATCCACCTGTAGTGAAATTTGGCTTCAAAGACTCTTGAAAGACTTTGATATTCAACTTCCGTCTCCCACACCTTTATTTTGTGATAATGAAAGTGCAGACAAGATTGCAAGCAATCCAGTTTTTCATGAACGAACAAAACATATTGAAGTCGATTGTCATTTTGTTCGTGAAAAATTTGAACCAGGCTTAATCACTCCTCCTCTAAGGAACAACTCGCTGATTTCTTTACCAAATCGCAGACAAAGAGAAGACATGATTATTTTATTAGCAAACTAATGGTTGACCCACCATCAGTTTGATGGGGAGTGTAAACCAGGTGTCAATCAAGGCTAGATTTAAGTAATTATAGATGCTATCGTATTGCTGTTTATACATAGAGCTAATTTAGGATGTAATTATATGATTTGTTAAGCTGATTTTGTTGCTGTAATTAGGTGATTTGATAGGCTGGTTTAGTGCTGTAAATTGGCTCTGTTGTACCTATAAATACAGGAGCTTTACTGTAACATTCTACATCAAGAAATCCTAAAAGCTTCTTCTCTAACTCTTGTCTATTTTCTCTTTTCAATTAAAATTGTGAGTATAACAAAATAATTTACACCGTCTTTATAATAGGGTAGTTAATTAAAGGGGTATCTTTGTGCTCCAAGAGCATTAGTTTCTCTAATCGTTGCCACTATTTTATGAATAGCTTTTGGGGCAAGGTTTTATAGTTGCTTGACAGACATTCTGAATAAGTGGTAATCAGTGTAAATAATAAATCCTTCAACTGCTCAACAACAAAAATTCTGTGTTATTTAGAGCTTTGAATGCCTTTCTGTGGAACAGAAGTAATTCGGAGTCTTGGGACAAAGCTCTCCTTCTGGTTAGTTTTTCTTTAGTTAATGTTTTAACTTTGGAAACGTTTCACATATTTCTTTTCAGACTCTCATTGGGCCTTCTGATTGGGAAGACCATTTACTGAACAAAGGACGGAGCAGAGAAATACAGGACTCAAAATCTCCCAAATTAATTGTTCTTGTCCACAGACTGGGAGAGAGTTTGGGAAGCTGAAGAGCAACTTCAGAATTCCTGTTTACCTTGGACAAGCTAACAATGTTAGAACTAGACTTCAGCGTTATGGTTGTGAAGGTGCTCATTTGGAAAATGGATTCCCAAATAGTGAACTGAGTGACAGCCGTGGGCAAGGATTATTTACTGAAATATTCTCAAAGCGATTTCCTATCGTGTACAGATGGGCTCCTGTAAGTATATCTATTTCTTTTCTTTTTTTTGAATTACTTGGACCAATGAACGTGGTTTCTAGTCTTGTTCTGTATTTTTTTACTTCAACTAATTTATACGATATGTTAGGCAGACATTTGGAACAGCAAAATATACCTGATCATAGATAAGTGATGATGTTTCTTATTAAGTCTGTATTGTTTTCTGCCTCCAACCAATGTAAAATATTTCTCAAGACTGGTTGAGGCTCTTGGAAGCCTCTCGAATGTGAGAGCTTGGCAGTTTGACTGCTATCCGGATCAAGGATTTCTTTATGCATAGAGTCATAGTAATAGTAATTATCATTGGGAACCAGTGTGGATTATTGAAATAGTTCAAACTTGAAGGCACCATTAATTATGTTTTACATTGTGTTTTCTACTCTAATTTGTTGTGATTCTTCAATGCATGTAGACTTGTCATCTCTTTAGATCAAGGATACAGATAATGTGATGTGAGAAGCCCATTAATGTGCTATCAAAAGGGTAATGGAATACAGTTGCTTCAATCAAGTGTAGGTTTAGCAAGCTGTCTGAGGGGTTTAGTGTCTAGTTCACATATAATTGCACATGATACAGACACATACCGACTGTAAGACAACCCATGTAGACACGTAGAAGTTAAAAAACTATATATGCTTCGTTGTCTTGTTGTGTGCACCCCTGATTTTTGGAGAATGTATGTGCAAAAGCAGGATTGTAAAAGACTTCACCTACTACTCTTTAAGTTCACAAACGTTTTCTCCCCCTTTGTTCTACCTTGAGCAGATGAAAAGTAAGAAGGGTGCTGAGGAAATGGAAGCTCAGCTGCTTGAAATGTTTGATTATGCATGGAACAGAGGCAGTAATGGCGCACGTCGCCCTAGTGATATACACCAAAAGCTTGATTGCAATACTTCAAGTGCTTGGTCTCATCCTATTGTTAGGAAGCTTCAAATTTACCGTCAGAGAAAAGTGGGTCTCAGAATCAAAACTTGTGAGTCGAGTTTCTACTCTAATCAGGAGAGCAATAGTATATTTTCTCGAATTTTCAAATTTGGCAAATCTCTGCCAATATTAGTTTCAGTTAGGTGTGATGTTAACTAGGACAGTAGTAATATATGTGGCGTGGCATTAGGTCAAGGATCTGTTTGTATAAGGCCTCCAGTCGAGGGGAGAAAGTGATGTAGTGAGAACAGAGGGATGAAAGTCAATGGCTCCACCTTGAAGTTGGAAGTGAACTCACAAATGATTGATACAGGAAGAGTTCCCGTTTTTGTTAGTGACCTGGGCAGTATGAAGCTTCAACCAGGTACATGTCCTGTTAATGAGGACTTATCTTCTACTTGTGGAATTGCTTTGAATGATGGCTCTCTTTGTACAAGGAAACCAGCAAGAGGAAGGAAGAATCATGGATCCATTTCTAAGCCAGTTAAAGAAGCGAAAAAACACTGTGGATGTTCCAAGTCTGGAATCCAGAAGTCTTTGTGATGGTAGTGAGTTGCTCTTCTCTGGAGCTCATAACCAGTGTCAACAAGGATTATGGTATCTGTGGGGGAGCTTTTATAATGGAAAATGAAGACTCGCTTACTTGTAGGTCAAGGACACTTGATGCTTCATTTTGCAGAAGGAAACCAGGTAAAGGTAGTAAATGGTGTTGGCAGCATCAAGGCAAGAGGGTCGATAGCATATCAAAAGTTAGTGCTTACAATGAGTCAACATGAGTGCTACCTCTTCTCGATTAGTTTTCGTGTAGAGGTTTTGAGCCAAGTGTTTTCATTAGCTTTTGGGGCAAACAAAGGAGTTGGCAGCACTAAAGGCATGTGGACAGGACATTGTGGGAGATCTTTCCATCTTATGTTCAGAATTGAAGTAATTGTTGGCGGATGCAAGTTCATGAACCGTCCAAGTTGGAGAAGGTTTGTGCATGCTCATTATATACCGCTCTACCTTGTAACTTGTCAACATATTTATAATGTTGTAGCTTGTTTCCGATTAGAAGGCTCTGTTTGTGAGTTTCAAGTTTGTATTATGTCGTTTATTCATTATTGCTATGTTGTAGCAGGAACTTTATTAGAAGTTAAGCCTTTAAGGCATTCTTTGTGCTTTCCATTGGTTCATTGGCTGTATATGCGCAAACACTGTATCATTAAAAATCGTGTTACTATCCCTTGGACTAATAAATTTGGGTGCCAATTCTGTATATTGTTTTTGTTCTATATTTTCGATTGCATTGCTCTTGTCTACGTTTGACCAACAAAAAATATCAGACAAGTTATAAGTTAACAATGTGTTCCAGAATAGAAAGATGAGATTAGCTGGTACAACTTGATAATGTAAAGGACTGGTATCTGGACTGGTACAAATATATTTGTATTACTGTATGAGAGAAAAAGTAAACAGGAATGGTACATGGTATCTCAATTATTAAAGTTAATGGAAAGGAAATGAGAAGATAAAAAGTAAACAGGAAAAGGGAAAGGGAAAAGAACATGGCATCTCAATTATTAAAGCTACAAACTACTTTAAGCAGACATCACTTTAACCTTAATGTCATTCACTCATCGCAAGCTGTTGGTTGTACAAGTTAAGAGCATCATCTTGATTTCCTAACAAATATTGTCATTGCTTGGTTTATGTGTGTGTGATCATTTTTCTGGTTTATGTGATCATTTCCATCAACATGAAATAGAAACAAAATATTTGCTTTAAAAGGTGAAATTAAATAAAAGAACTTTTGAATCAGCTTCTGAGTTATTCACTTCAGCTTTTATTATGATTGCTGACATGCAGATTGGTCTTTCCACAGAATATGATCGAGTGGAAACAATAATTCTGTACATAAACGCGTAACAATTGTTTTCTTGAGTTGCAGAGCAGAATGGGTTCTAATGGCACATCTGTCATCTCCCCCAGGTTGAAGAGAGAGGAATATGATCGCACCAAGCATCTCTCTCGTTTCTCCGGATGGAAGGTATTTCCTTTTGAGCTTCCTCTGCTCATTGTCTAAAAATGTTTACACTCTCAAGAAAACAGTTGTTTACTTTGAAGCGAAACCCAAGATACACATTTTATTTTCTGTGTAGTTCTTTCATATATGTTCGAATATAATTCATGAGAACGGATCTGTGTCTACTAATTTAATTTTTCCATTATCATTTACTCTAACAAAATTTCTTCGGTTGATATCAAGTTTAAGCACAATTTATCATGCCTTGTGAGGTTAAAACTGTTCAGATCATTATCCCGTCGTTGAGACTCTGGTGAGTTGGAGAAAATATGCCGAATTTCTCCTTGTTATGTTCGGTCATCTGCTATCTCTGAACTCTCAACAGTAGTTTGTGAAAAGAAAATATTGTATATTTTTTTTCATAACATCAACTGGTGAGCTAAGTGAAGTGATTTACACAAGGAGTCTTGAGAATGGAGAGGGTATTATAAAATTTTGTGCTGCAAGAGCATTAATTGCTCTAATTTTTATCCCTATTTATACAAATCCTTTTTGGTCCGATTGATAGATGCTGGAAAGACGTGCTGAATAGGAGATAATCGGTGTAAATATCATATCATTGAACTGGTCAATAAACTTGTTTTTTTGGAGAGTAATTTATAGCTTTATTACTTTCTGTGGAATCAGAAGTAGTTGGGACAAAGTTCCCTTGGGGCTTTGGTTGGGTTGGTAATATTTTGACTTTGGATATGCTTATTAAAAAAAAGGGACTTCGGAGACATTTTGCATGTTTCTTTTCAGATTTTCATCGGGCCTAATGATTGGGAAGACCATTTACTGAACAAGGACGGAGCAGAAAAATACAGGACTCAAAATCTCCCAAATTGTTCTTCTTGCTCGGGACTTTATGAGTTTGGCATAGTTGTATCAGGAAAGGTAATTCCTGTTTATATTGGACAAGCAGACAATGTGAGGACTAGACTTCAGCAGTATGGCCGTGATGGTGCTCATTTGGAAATGGTCCGATTGTTTTCGGAGATATTCTCAAGAGGCTTTTCCATTGCGTACAGATGGACTCCTGTAAGTATTACTCTCTCTTTTCCCTCTGCATTACTTGACGAATGGGCATGCTTTGAAAATTTTGTTAACAATGTGTTCAAGTATATTATGAACAGTGTGAATTAACAAAGGTAAGCAGACGTTTTAGAACTAAAAGACTTCTGGAGTCAGAAAATTAACAATGATTTTTTAATTATTGTTTTCATCGTCTTAGAACTAAAAGACTTCTGGAGTCATAAACTATAGTTGATTTTTTCTACAGAAACTGAGGTATGAATTTTCTCCTGTTACTCAGAAGCTCATGATTGCTGTTTTGGTTCCTTTGTTGAATGCTGAACAGACGAAAAATAAATGGGATGCCGAGAAAGGAGAAAAAAAACTGCTTGGTACTTTTGACTATGCGTGGAACAAAGCCAGTAATGGTGCACGACGTAAGGATGATATACTTCAGAAACTTGATAGCAGTACTTCAAGTGCTGATCAGTTCAGTCCAAGGCGAGTGGGTCTCAGACTCAAAAGTCCACTTTCGCTGGAGAATGCATCCAGTTTCAATGCGAATCTGGAGACTCGAATTCTCAAATTTGGCAGATCACGGCTTACATTAGTTTCAATTGGGTTTGGTGTCAAGGAAGATAGTAGTAATATGTGTGGTGTGGCCTTGGGTCAAGGGTCTGTTTGTGTAAGGCAACCAGTTGAGGGAAGAAAGAGGTGTGCCGAGCACAAAGGGATGAGAGTTGGTAGTTCTGCTGCAAAGTTGATTACAGAAGGGAAATCCCATGAGCTTGATGCGGGAATGGGCCCAAAACTTGATGGTCATTGGGATCAGAAATTCAACTATAGCAAATTTAAGCTTCTACCAGATGCTGATAAAAAGCCTGTTATTGAGGACTTATCTCCCATTTGTGGAGTTATACTGGTTGATGGCACACGTTGTACAAGAACACCAGTCCATAGAAGGGAAAGGTGTGAGGAGCATAAAGGAAAAGGGATTCAAAGTTCGGTTTTTAAGTCGATTTCCGAGGAGGAAGAACATTATGTGCATGGTCCAGTTTTGGAAGCCAGAACTCGTTTGAATGATTATAAGTCGATCAACTCACGAACGTCTGGCGTCAGCAAAGATTTTGGTTTCATATGTGGTGTGGATATCGAAAATGGGAGATTCTGCACGAGGAAACCTGTTGTAGGGCTAAAGAGGTGTGAAGAACATAAAGGGATGAGGGTTAAAGAGCAAAAATGTAAGCTAAAAGACGAAAGTTTACCAAGTGTATCTGCTGATTCAGGCGTCTGTTTTCAAAGCAGACACAAGTGTTATATTCCTGTGACTCAAACAATGTCACCTACAACCATTTTCATTGAGGATTCTTCCTCCACTTGTGGCGTAACCACCGGTGATGGTTCCTCTTGCAGAAGAAAACCCGGTAAAGGGAGCAAACTGTGTTGGCAGCATGAAGGCATGAGGGCTGACTGGAGTTCAAGAAATGAACCCACGTATAATTCTTCCTCTTCTGGATCATCATTGTATAGAAGTTCTGGCAGTGAGGGATTTCAATCTACTTGTGGGGCAACGACGGGTACTGGTTCAGCTTGCAAAAGGTCATCCGCTCAAGGTAGAAGCAGGTGCTTTCAGCATGAAGGCATGAGGGCTGATTGGAGTTCAAGAAATGAACCCACGTATAATTCTTCCTCTTCTGGATCATCATTGTATAGAAGTTCTGGCAGTGAGGGATTTCAATCTACTTGTGGGGCAACGACGGGTACTGGTTCAGCTTGCAAAAGGTCACCCGCTCAAGGTAGAAGCAGGTGCTTTCAGCATGAAGGCATGAGGGCTGATTGGAGTTCAAGAAATGAACCCACGTATAATTCTTCCTCTTCTGGATCATTATCGTACTACGGATTTCAATCAACTTGTGGGGCAACGACACGTAATGGTTCCGCTTGCAAAAGGTCACCAGCTCAAGGTAGAAGCAGGTGCTGGCAGCACTAAGCCGGGAGGGTTTAGGGTTTAGTGTCAGAGACCTATCCCTCAGTATTTATTATATTTGCAGGAGAAAGCAACTAGAGTTTTCCAAGTTGGAGGTCTGTGTTGTGTGTATCATATGAGTATGACAACCTTCTTGTAATTAACTTGTTAATAATGTAGTAGCTTTATTTCCTCCTATATATTAGAGATATAGAAGGTTTGATTGATTGTGTGGTTAAAGTTTGTTGTACTAAGAAATCACCCATTGTTGTGTACCTTGTCAAGTCAATTCTTCACGGCAAGCATAATTACTACTTTGCTAGGGTGACTGTGTGTGTTTGTAACTCCGCATCATAAGAAATGTTACTGTCTAATTTATCAATATCTATCTATATATTATAAGCTGGACTGTTTTAGAGCCGCCATATCTTTATCATTCCATACCAACTCAATTCTGAATCATTTTTTGCTTATATATTATGTCGTTTTGGAGATTTTTTTTAAAAATAAAATAATATTAAAAAAGTGGTCACACATAATTTTAATAAATATATGTTTTATATATATATATATATATATATATACACACATATATTATTATCTTTTGATTTTATGTACTATTTCTTAGATATAACTCCAATGAATGTACGCTATTCACTCCGATTTGAAAAAAAAAACTGTAAAACTCTAAAATTAAAATTATAAGAATTTGTATAAATTTAGAAATAACAAAGTTTATAGTAATTTCACAATTGTAGTTAATAAAATCATATGATTTCGTGTACCTTTTGAATTTAAAAATTAATTTTTCGAGATATATCCAATTTCATTACATAAGCTACATAATAATTTAACCTAAATGCATAAAAATAGATACGAGAGTATATAAAATTTTATTTTAACTTGAAGTTGTACGATATTATTATTACAATTATATATAAATAAAAAGTGTAATTTTTAATGATTTGATTTAATTTAATTTATTTATTATCATTACAAAATCATATGAAAATTTATATTCAAATCATATGTTATTTACATTCAGAGATTAAATTGTTTCTGAAAAAATAAATATGCATATATTTAACTATTTATTACTTATAAAAATTTATTGCCGGCTACTGATATCCTCATATACATAAATCTACATTTGTCTTGGAAATAACCAATGGCTCTACCCTCACTCTCTCTTTCTCGCGGCCTGCGGCAGAAGTCTCTCCGGTACTTCTTTCAATTCCTCTGCTAAAGCTCCGGTCTGTCCCTCTCTGCTTCTCTTTCTGATTACATTTATTATTGATATGGATCTGTACTGTATATAGTTTACACCAGCTTATGATTATGTTTGTTTCTTCATCTGTATGTTTCTCTAAATCTGTTTATCTGTTCGTAATAAATTATTTGATCTGATTTGTCTAATTCTTTAAGTGGTTCAACTGCTTTTTAAATTTTAATGGTAAAATAAAATTCTAGGATTATTTAGGAATTAAATTGAATCTTTTAAAACATTTTGAACTTACTTACACTGAGTTACACATAATAGAAAATCCCTCCTTTCACAAAATTATAATACATGAAGTAAATCTTTTATGAGATGTTACATTAATTTCTAAATGTACTATCCAAAAAAAGAAGGAAAAGGGCAGTTAATTTCTGAATCTAAACAAAATAAAATAGAATATAGAGAGTTCTATTTCTAGCTTCAATTACAGAAAAGGGGCCGATGGTTGTATCTCGCAATATTGCAACATTTAGCCATCATGAGCATTTACTTTTTCAAACTCCCTTCATTCCAATTATAAGAGCAATTTTGATTTTTTGATGTCAAACTGAGACATATGCAATTCATTTAATTTTGAAAGCAATAAATCTCTTAATTAATTTTACTTTTTAGATATTTTTGTAATACTCATCATTGTATCAGCTAAAACTAAATGAATTCATTTCAAATTCGAATTTGATAATGTCACGATTGACTTCAATAAGTCAAAATGCTCCGAATATTTTGGAATGGAGTGAGTATCATATTATGGATATTATAATATATATACTCTTTCAAAACAAGAACCGTGAACGAAATTAATCTTGCTACAGGAGTAATATTAATCAGCAATAAACCGTATGATGCCTACGATGGGTTCCGACGAGGAAGAAGCGGGGCTATGGGAACAGATCAAGGCGGAGGCACGACAAGACGCAGAGTCGGAGCCGGCACTTGCTAGCTACCTCTATTCAACTATACTTTCTCACTCCTCACTTGAACAATCACTTTCATTCCACCTTGGTAACAAGCTTTGCTCTTCCACGCTCTTGTCGACACTGCTCTACGACCTGTTTCTCAACACTTTCTCCAACGATCCTGCTCTACGCTATGCCACCGTTGCTGACCTACGCGCTGCTAGCTTCCGTGATCCTGCTTGCATCTCTTTCTCTCATTGCCTCCTAAATTACAAAGGCTTCCTTGCTTGTCAGGTTAGAAATTATAATTAGATTATTTCATGTATTTATTTTGAATTTTACATGTATTGGAGTATGATTATGTGTTTGATTTTATCTAATGTATGTTATAGTTGGTCAGCAATACATAGACAATGTTGAGTTAGCCTCAAACTCAGCTTAGGTTTATTCATTCTTATTTCTGACAATGGTTGCCATTTCCAATTCCGTAGTGTCACTTATATAAAAAATGTAGTAATATTATGAAATATAATGTATGATAGCCTGTTTTTTTCTTTTTTAACTTTCATTTTTTTGCAGTGAAATTTGGACTGAATTACAAATATGGATTTCACACATTTGAGTTTGCCTTTTTAAGGAAAAAAGCTACTGAGTTTTGAGTTAAACATTTGTATATGAGAGCCCTGTAATGGTGCAGGGAGAAAGGTAGAGAAGAGAGGGAAAGAGAAAAAGGAAAAATAAGGAAGGAGAAATATGGATTTTCTCTGTTTGGTGGAGAGAGATCCTTAAATTGTTCGTTTCCTTTTTTTTTCAAACTTGTGATGGGATGCTAGTGCAAGTTTTTGATATATGGCATCTAGAAGGAAGAAGTACAAAGTGCTAGAATTTTTTTAAGAAAATATTTGCCAAATTTGTATTCATAGTGTGCACAAAAAAACAGTTTTTAGATGTTAATATTCATCCATCTGACTTTTAAGTATTCCAGAAGATGGACAAATTAATACAATCTATTGTAGTATTCCAGAAGATGGACAAATTAATTTGATTGAATTCATTTTCACTGAAACAAACTTCTATGTAGTAAACCATTTATTGGTCTTTAGAAACTTTAGGTGAAGTTTATCTTCTCTTGTCTGAAGAGGAAATGCTTTGGCTTGGGCTGTTAACAAGCTTTATTAAATCAGCATGCTATCCATTTATCATGAAAAATGGATTAAATTACTTTTTGTAATAGTATTTTATAATTATCGAGTAAAATTTTTAAGCATAGAAGAGAAGGAGAAAATAAGGGATCATAGTAGCAAAAAATTGGTATACGACAAAAAATTCTGCTTCTCTCTTGTATTAAAGAGATTGTTTAGCTGTTTATGATTGAAGAGCTGCAAACCAGTCTTCCACCTTTGGATTAATAAGATAATGTTTTTGGAATCAGGCACACCGAGTAGCTCACAAGCTCTGGACTCAGTCTCGAAGACCACTTGCCCTTGCACTCCAATCTCAAATCTCTGATGTCTTCGCTGTTGATATACACCCAGCTGCCAAAATCGGAAAGGGCATACTATTTGATCATGCTACTGGAGTAGTAGTTGGTGAGACTGCTGTCATTGGTAACAACGTTTCAATACTCCATCATGTGACGCTGGGTGGGACTGGCAAGTCCATAGGTGACCGCCACCCGAAGATTGGCGATGGAGTGCTGATCGGAGCTGGAGCAACTATATTGGGGAATGTGAAAATCGGAGAGGGGGCGAAGATTGGTGCTGGGTCGGTGGTTCTGATCGATGTGCCGCCGCGAACAACAGCAGTTGGGAATCCAGCGAGGCTGGTGGGAGGGAAGGATAGGCCATCACAACATGAGGACGTGCCTGGGGAATCTATGGATCATACGTCTTTCATCTCTGAGTGGTCTGACTATATTATCTAAATGTAGATGATATTACTGGCATCATGTTGTGCTTAAATTTTGTAAAAATACTTGTAAGCGCACAAATCTATTGTAAAATAGCTTAATACAAAGTACGAGGTCGATCCCACGACGATTATCGAATTATTAATTAAATCTAAATAATACTCGAATTCCAATCTAGTTAACAAAAGATGGTTTTTGAATTAATTAAAATTAAAAACTAAATATAATGAAAATCAAAACTAATAACTAAACTAAACTTTTAATCAATGGAAGAAAATTCTGAGGTTTGGAATCCACAATATTAATTATATTTGTCTTACGATTTATTATTAATTCGGAGTAGCAATTTGAAAATCAATTTAATGCTTTCTCAAGATTTTTCATTTAAGTACATAAAAATATTTCTTTTGTAAATTCTTATTTTCAAGGCTTAAATATATAAAACCAAAAACATTAAATGTATCCACTGTTTTGAAAAACAAATAATCTTAGTTCTTAACTAAAATATTTAAAACGCGACCCGGATTAAATTAAACTAATTGAAACTATTCAAAATACATGATATTATGAATGAAACAATTTAATTTAAATTAACCAAATAAATAAGAATTATTAACGTTAAAACCAATTTGAGAATTTATTATAAATTTCAAAATATTACATAATTAATAATGTTTCATCCTACACCTCAGAAATAATTTTAACAATACATGATTAAATCAAAAGCAGAAGCAGAATAATAAACCATCATGATTATGATTATGTGCACTGTTATTGCTGCCTCAAGCTGCTTTGATTCCGTAATATGTTGTTCCGTGATGTGCTGTAACTGCTGGTTTGCTATATTGGTAATCACAAGGTACTAGTCTGTTGCTTCTTTATCTCCATGTAATGTTATGTTGCTGCTTTGCTCATGCGTGATGCTTGGTTGGTGTATATTTCATGTAATGTTATGCACCCTTCTCGGTTTCCGTGCTGATAGCTTTGCAAGGCTGCTATGTGTATATGTATTATGTTGGATACTCTTCTTTTATAATCCATCCATCATGAAGTGTTGTAAGTTATTAGGAAGTTTATTTTGACTTATCTTTCAATTCATATGATATATTAGACTCTTCTTCGTTTGTTTCCTCATGCTGCTAAAACTCTTCTTGGCTTGCAATTAATTCACCATTTAGACTTTTTGAATTTCACAACACCTATTCACCAAAATAAATTTAATTAAAATCAAATTAATATAAAATTAAACCATTAAATCTATTTTTAGAGGAAATAAATTTATATAAAATATGCTCATCAAATACCCCCAAACCTAGATTTCTGTTAGTTCTCGAGTAAAATAAAAGAAAATAAAACTAAACAAATAAGTAAAAATCCTAACTAAACCTAAGCCATTTTCGTAGGGAACACGATAGTATTTAGCGTATATGTGACACCCCCAAATCTGGGCTCACACAGCCCAAACTTGAGTTGTCAAAAGACTACAACAAAATTATTACAAAGTAGTACAACGTTCAACAATACAGTGTATAATAATACACAACTAAGTCTTCACTATTATTATCACACTATTTTACAACACGTGAAGACGGTAATAACTATCCCTCGGACTCTTACTCTATTCCCCGGCTAGACCCAGCTACATTCTCATCTCCTGTTGAAAAACAATGAACAAAAGAAAGGGTGAGCTCAAATAGCCCAGTAAGAAATATCATGACTAAGATAATGACGAATAAATTATCATTAGCTTTCAACAGTTGAGTTCTTCATAGAATACAATAGAATACAAGTTTATATCAAAAACTGCAGTTAAATTCTTGAACAATGTTCAGATCAATAATAGTAGCGGAATGAGCAATTTATTAGAAGAATAATGTAGACTATAATGTCCGCTAGCTTCTCTTTTTAGTAAAAACATCATCAACATTTATCATCTGAAATACCATTAGTCATGATAATAAAAATTCACAGTTCCTGGTCATAATCATGCAAATCAACAGTTCATCTTTGCACTACGGGCCAAAGACATTCAATATAACACCAACGGTCATGATTATACCAGATTCAGCCTTTGGTCATAATCATACCAACCAACAGTTCATCTTTGCACTACGGGCCAAAGAGAACATTCACCACGTGCCATAAAAGACACCGAACAGATGTATCGCCTTTAACCTAGTATATCGCCTTTAACCTATCATATGTTCAACAATTATATCACATATGTGCCCCCGGCCACAGATATTCACAACAGCTTGATTCTTGATGATTAATACAAATAACAGTGATACAAATGATGAACAGAAGAACAGGATAAACAATAAGTATCAAATGTTTACTTTGTGCATATTCAAACAATGTCCAAATTGCCAACATGATGTGGAGTAAATTTAAAAATGATATTCAAGATCCACAGTTCAGAATAACGGTTATAGTTCAATAGAAAGATTCAGCAAATAGGAAGGTTCAATTGAAATGATGAAGTGCAACTATTATGGAATATTTAATATTTTCAGGAATTATAGAAGCAATAGTTCCATAATAAGTTTCGATTTAGGTGTATGAAAGAAAATAATATCCCTTACCGTAGCAGGTTTGATTAACAAAAGGTGAAGGAAATTAATATCCCTTACCATAGTAAGTTTGAATAATGGAAAATAAAAAATATGGTATCCCTTATGAGTATAAAGGAAAATGATATCACTTACGAATATGAAAGAAAATGATATTACAAACGAATATGGAATAAAAGTGTCATGTGGTAATTCGTGTAGACAAATTATTTCCATACGAGACAAATAAAAATGGTTATTCACCAACAGGCGGTAATCCGCGCCGTAAGGTTATTCCCATCAATTTGAATACGAAGAGTTATTCACCAAACAGACGGTAATCCGCGCCGTAAGGTTATTCTCAGAGATTAATAAGGAATGAATACGAAAGGTTATTCACCAACAGGCGGTAATCCGCGCCGTAAGGTTATTCCCACAATTTAATACATGGAAATAAATGACACATAAGTAAGAAAAAAACGATATTATTTTCGAGAATCAAATAATGATAATCCCTTCCAGTAAGAAAGAAAATAATATCCATTTATGGTGATGAAAAGAATGATACCCCTTACATTAGTAAGTTTAAATAATAGAATATGAAAGAAAATGATATTCCTTACAAGTAAGAAAAAAAATGACATTTCTTACCGCAATAAATTTAAGAGTATGAAAAGAATAATATTCCTTACCTTAACACGTGACTGAATATTGATTTAAATGAGGTTGATCAACCTATATATTTATAATAAAATTAGTAATTACCACATATAAATTTTAAAGTGTATGATAACTCGTATAATATGAACTATCAAAATTATATATATTTAACATAATTTTTGTAGTATAATATAACTACTTTAAAATAGTTTTTAAAATAATATTCCAAAATAAATCTTCCAAAGAAAGATTTTAAAAATGAATCTTCTCAAAGAAGAGTCTTCTAAAGGAAGATTTGTGAATATCGTGAAAAATAGGAATTTATGAAATTACTACTTTTTAATAAAAGACTTACTTGAAAAATTCATGCACTCCTTTTGGCTTTCAAACACTCAAAATAACCTTACTATTCTCAGAGAAAACTCATAAAATTCTTATAGAAAAATTTTATGTTTTAAGTGTGATTTTTCTATTCAGCTGAGCAAGCTATTTATAGGAGAAAAGAAAACACTATGCGTGGTAGGTGAGGATTGGCGTGCGCACGCCAGTCTGAGAAAATTTTCAGCGCAGCCTGTGAATTCTTTTTTCTTCCTCCAGCAAATTCAAACCCAAATTCCTCAGGTGGGTCCCATAGGGGTTCACATGTTACTATTTACGTTACTATTTCAAATAGTAAAATTAATTAATTTTTTATTTATTTATTTATTCTTCCTGTGGGTCCAACATATAAAATAAATAATGCTACAACAATAATTTAACAATAATGTAAGAAACACGTTACAAATTAATATTAATTTAATAATATAAATTACAGTGTATTTGCTACTGTGACAATTATTAGGTTCAATAATTTTAACTACAGTGCATCAACAATTATTGAGTCAATGATATGAAATACAGTGTAATGACAATTATTAAATCAATAATGCAAAATACTGTGTAATAACAATTATTGAATTGATAACATAAAATATTATGTAGTGACAATTATTGATGAAATGATGTGCAACAGTTACGGTGTCAATTATCAGACCAATAATATGAGACACTGTGCAATACCGTGTGCTACAGAAAAATACCATAAATTACCGTATGCTACTATTCTTTTATCACCGGTATTTTAACAGTTAACACCGTTGACTATTTTTATTTAGAAAAGTTACTTCTGTCGTTTTCTATATCCGACAAATATTCCGTTGTGGGGTCCACCAATAATTAGTTATTTCGGCGCCGTCGTACGGCCCGAATATTCCCCGACAAAATGAATATTCCCCGACAAAATAAAATGTGCACATAACATCCTTAACTTTCAATTTCGTTAATTTAACCACTTACTGTTTCATGAAAAAAATTATATATGAAGAAAAATTAAATTTTATATTTCATAAAATTTGGGGTCTTACAGTATACTACAAGCCTTTAAACCCGAAGGTTACCCCAAGTGGACGAGTTATGTCTCGTGAGAGTTTGCAGTGAATATACCCACAAAATTCAAATTTTAAAAATAAATCTTTTTGGAGTTTAACCAATTATGAAATCGAAATAAAACTTCTAAATATCATGGGCATTACGCTTAAGTAATATCAAATTCAAAATCACTATTTCATCTTTTCAAAAATACTCCATCTTTATTTAAAGCACCATCTTTTATAAAATTAATTTTGTGATACATGCATGTGTATGTGATATAATCCTTAGTAGGGACTTTAACCATAAAAATAAAGCAAACTTATTTTATTTTTTTTCTTTTTTTATTTATTTTTTCACTCTTGACTTGTGCAATATCTTTTTTTTTAGGCTTTTCAGAGTTACCCATGTAACGAGCATTTAACCAATAACTCCCAAACCAGTTGGCTTTAGGGCACTAGGTGTAAAGACACCTCTAAGGGCTTATTAACTCGAGTAACAAATGCTACAAAAATAAACTAGTCAAGCTGCTTATATCCACCATATCTTTCATGATTTTTTTTTTATTCGATGGACATTGAAACAGTATGTATATTTATTCATTTTTCAACTTTTTTATTCTTTTCTTACAACAAATGCGTTTTACGCTCCATCTCGTTGCATTATTTTCTCTTCTTTTTTTTTAAGATTGCTCGACTCATAGTTTATACCCCACAACTAAGAATTAGTGTGAACGTGAAGTGCAAAAATGCATATGAATTTTAATTTTACTCAAGATGGCGTTTCAAATTAGGATTTTGTATCTTGTCAAATATTCAAGAGTTTTAAATCTTTTAATCCTGCTAATGTTCTTGCTCCACGGGCATTTATTAGAATTAATTCAACTCTTAAAAAGTTAAACAATTTTTTTTAATTTTTTTTATTATTTATTTTTAATTTCCTAAAAAATAAATAAATACATAAATAAAAATCTAAATACAAAACTAACACGAATGCAAAATTCCCCCCATACCTAAATCATACATTGTCCTCAATGTTGCTTTATATACTACCCAAAAATGCAAATGCATAAATACACAAATAAAGGAAATAAGTGACAGTAACAAATAGTAAGGGAAATATCACACCTGGTTGGTTTCGCACTGCACTCTAACAAAATAAAATCATGAGTATGTTAGAATAACATTAATACTCAAAGAGAATAATTAACCTAACTAACTAAACAAGACTAACACACTAAAAATAAATAACCTATACTAGAAGAAAAAATGTGGTGAAAAAGAAAACAAATGAACATATTTACAAATCTTATAGATCCTAAAATACATGCAATTATAAAATAGTGATGCAAAAGGGCAAATGAATGTGAGCTTCTCATGATTTTCATGAGGTCTAGGAAATTGAAAATGGTCAAAATTTTCGTCACAGTTATGTTTAGCATCAACCTCAAGAATGTTTTTACTTACATTGTCAAAACATGAAAGAATTAGTTCAAATGCATGTTCACATGTTGTTGACTCATGTATAGTGGACCTCAACAACTCATTAACCTTATCCAAGTATTCAGACTCATCCCAATTTCAGTCAAGATGATTTAAGAAAAAGCTTATTGGATCATCTACAACCATAAGTTTATTTTCATTCATCACTTGAGTCATAGACTACTCTTGGATCATGGGTTGGAGTGTCAGTTCTAAAAGAGGTATGGATTCAAAACGTGGGAGAGGTTTAATTTTTATCTTTCCATTGAGCAGTATTCATTAATGGAGCAGATTCTGTAATGTCCTAGAATTTCCACATCTTTATTAATTAAATTATTAATTTAATTTCCAACGAGTTATTTTTACGAGATTATTTAAATCTTTTTATGTGATTAATTAATTATGTGATTAAATAATTATGTAATTAATTACTAAAATTAATTAAAGGAGGTCACTAATATGTTATTAAATTAGTGAACAAACCCTAAAGTTTTAATATCAAAATAATTGATAAGTTTCCTATTAATTAAATATTCAATTAAATTGAATATAATGAGTTAATTAAATATAATAAATTAATTAATATGATTATTAATTAATGTAAATAATGTGAAATATTAATAATAATATTTATTAGTCCATTTAGTAATTTAATACTTATGGGTTAAAATATTTAATTATTTATTCAATCTAATTATTTATTTAACCATGGATTGAATAATTAATGTGTAAATTATTAAATTAGCCCAACATGGGTCAATTAGTAGCCCAAGTGGGGAATAATAAAATTTGACAATTTAGTAGCCCAAACAATTTAATAGAAGCCCAATTGATATTTTAAATTAAAGCCCAATGATTGGCCCACTTGGAAAATACTTAATTTAACTATTATTATTTAAAAAATAAGTTTGTGACAATAAAATTGGGACAAAAAAATCAAGCCAATCAGCCGACCATCATGCTAGGAAGGAGAGAGAAAATGAGTTGGTTTTTTTTTTTAGTTTATTATTTATTTATTTAATTAATGGTTGCTTGTTTTATTTTTTTTCAAGTACATAAACCATGCTTCTTTTCACCAACTTAGTACTTAGCTAGAATTTTTGCACAAGTCTCCAACCACCCTCATTATGGAAATTTGATAGATATAGATTTTATATCTATTCAAATTGTAAGTATACTTACAAGTTAGTAGTTTTTGAAAATCATTTCTCATCTTTTATTTCCAAGTCCAAAAGAGAGAGAGCTAGAGAGCATTTGAGAGTGTGAGAAAATTTGAGAGCAAAATACTAAGAGAAGAGAAGGAGTCTTGGTTCATGTCATCTTCCTTAATCACCTATTTTGGAAGAAAAAGGAAGATAGCCATTAAATCAAGGTAATGGTTATTTTAAATAAAGTTTTATTTTTAAATTAAATGAATCATCATGTTAGTATAAACATGTTAATATAGTTATTAATGTATAGTTGTAATATTTATGTCATGCTTGAGTTTAATATGTTTGGTTTGTATTTTGGTATATTTTGTATGCTAAAATATGTGTTTAATAGTGTGTAAACAAGTTTTGAAATATATGACCAAAAATATTTTTGTAAAACTTAGGTTTGATGTTCTAATATTATAGAACATTAAATCATGAGAAAAACAAAGTTTGAATCACTTAAAATGGAGTTATACACAAAAAGTTATGATTTATAGTAGTTTATGTGATGTAGAATTTTTTTATAAAAAATATGTTATTAAATCATGAAAAATTAATTTTTTCATGTTATAAATTAATATAAGGTGATTGGTAATTTTTTTGGATTTTTATTGAGGAGTTAAAGATTTATTGAAGGTATAATTTCATTTAATGTATGCACTGTTCACAATCTGCTGAGGAAGAAAAAAAAGGCAAAGCCGCGCAATGCGCGCGTACCACTGTTCACCAAACGACGCGGTGCCAAACGACGTCGTTTGGTGTCGGTAAAAAAATTACTCCGCGCGTTATGCGCGGAGGTCATTTCCGGCCTTTCAAAAACGACGCCGTTTTGATCCGAAAAACATGTAACGCGCGCCATGCGCGAGAACTGTTTCCGGCGAAATTACATTTATGCCCATCCGTGTTTTTTTCGGCGAAATTACCATTTTGCCCTCGGATCAGTTTTCTGATTATTTACGAAACTGCCATCGGTCCGGTTTTTCAACTTAATTACGAAAATGCCATTCGGGTTAATTTTAATTAATTTAAATATTTAAAAATTAATTTAAAATTATAACAAAAATAATAATAATACAAAAATAATATTGGGGAGGATATTTTTCATTAAGTTTAATATTTAAATATTTTAAATATTAATCTAGTTATCTAAACCATGGTTAAGTTAAATAAATTTATTAATTATTTATTATTTTAAATGTTAATAATAAATAAAGATGATAAATTAGCAATTATTATTTAATGCCTATTTAATAATAATTAAAGAGAGATAAAATTTATAAATTAATTATTTATTATTAAATAATAAATAAGGATAATTAAGTAATTAATTATTATTTAATTAGCATTAAATAACGATTAATGAAAATTAAGTTATTAGAGTAATAATTTATTATTTAATTTAAATAATAAATAAGAATGATTTGATTATTATTTAAGGTTAAATAATAATTAAAATTAATTAAATAATTAATTATTATTTAATTGACATTAAATAATAATTAAAGAGGATTAAGATTAGTAAACTATTATTTAATTTTCTTAATTAAATAATAAGTAAGGTTAATTACTTAGTTAATTATTGGTTGATTAACATTAAATTAAAGAAGGTTAAAACTAAGTTAATAATTATTTATTATTTAATTATAATTAAATAATAGGTAAGTACAATTAGTTATTATTTATTTTAAATAATAACTGGAGTTAATTAATTAATTTCTATTTAATCAATATTAAATAGTAATTAAAAAGAGATTGAGTTAATAAAATAAATTGAATTTAATTAAACAATTATAATAAGTTGTTTAAAGGTTTAATAAGTGTCCAACACTTAAGAAAAATATTTTCTAACTTATTAAATTATTAACCTAAAATGATTAAGTGTCTATAAGGTTAATAATATTGTTTTGACTAATGTAAATTATGTGTTAGTACTTATGTGTGGTAAATAAGTTCGTTATTAAGCGTATAGTTATGCAAATACGCCGTACTAATTATTAGACCGACTTTATTAAATGTTAGGTCTTTCAAAGCAAGTTAGTTAAAGCTAGACAATTATTGTAGCTGAGCAAACAGGCAAGTTCTTTAACCCTACTCATTTATTGTTGAACAAGTTTCTATACTTGTATTTATTGTCAAAGCTTGAAGTGGTTTAATTATTTAAAATTATTCCACATCCATACTGTTTATAAAATCACACTTAGTGCACTTGAAGCTTATTAGTTCTTGATTCATGAACTGTATTAAAAATGTCAAAAGCTAATAGTTCAGCTAGACATTTCGTTTATAAATTCAATACTTGAATACTTTTAAAAGCTTATCCAAACCATTGTTGGGTGCGGATTTCTTATATTAAGTCTGAGAATTGAACAACCCTAAATTAGGGGATTTTGTGTCGGAAAACCGACTTTGGGCGCCAGTGACTAAATGTAATGCATATACAGTGGGTTGAATAGGCTGATCCCCTTGAAAACCAAACAACTAAAAGGGTCAGAGGAAACTCTATTATACCCTAGTTAGTTCAGGGTCCTTAGTGACCACTCAGCATTTTAAGATTCAAATATTCTGTTTTATTAAAATTTGAATCCTGTTTCATTCACAATTGTTATATCTATTGTTGAATCATTGATGATATTTCCCATTCATTCATGATATATTAAATCTATATGATTGTTCTAAACTTGCTGAGCAAACTAGTTGCTCATTCTTGCTATATCATGAACCATTTTTCAGATAATCCTGATTGCTCAAAGAAGGATAAGGGAAAAGGAAAAGCCAGAGCTTAAGTTAGCTTATGCATGCTAATTAAATCTTTAATTATGTATTTACGGTTGTTAAACCTTTTGTAATTCCTTGTGATAGGAACTGTTATTATGTTAAGGTTGATAGACCCTGGTATTGTAACCTTTTGAAGGGAACCAATATGTATTATTCCGCGATATTTAAATGCAATGTATGTATTTAATTGTTAGTAATGTGTTGAATAGTGAGAACCAAACTCGAGGTTATGGAACCCGGATTTGGGGTCGTCACAGATTCTAACAAAGAGTTCACCTCACTGATTACAATATCATCATTAAAATTCATGCCAAAATGAGATAAACATCTTTCTAACGGATCATCGTAAGATAACTGCCTAAAGGAAAAATGGACAACACTTTCAATAACATTAACATCACATAGGTCATCATGATTAAGAGGTTGTTGACAAACGCTAAACACATTGAGTTCTACCGTAATATTTCCAAAAGAGAGTTTCATAACCCCATTGCGACAATTGATTATCGCGTTGGAGGTGGCCAAAAAAGGTCGCCCTAAAATCACAGGTATCTGAACATTAATATTCTTCACAGGTTAAGTATCTATGACAATAAAGTCCACGGGAAAGTAAAACTTATCAACCTTAATCAAGACATCCTCTATGATACCCCTAGGAGCTTTGACAAACCTATCAGCTAACTGAAGTCTCACAGAAGTGTGTCTAAGTTCTCCTAATCCTAATTGCACATACACGGAATATGACAATAGATTGACACTCACACCTAAATTAAGTAAAGCCCTATCGATCACATGGTCACCTATAACACAATAAATGGTAAGACATCTGGGATCCATATACTTGACAGGGGTTTTCATTTGGATTATGGAACTAACTTGTTCGGTTAAGCATGCTGTTTTAAGGACATTTATTTTTCTTTTCTGTGTACATAGATCTTTTAAGATTTTAGCATAAGAGGGCACTTGCTGAATGACATCAAGGAATGGGATGTTTATGCGAACTTGCTTAAACACTTTTAAAATATCGCTATATGGAGTGTCTTTCTTTACTGGGTTAAGTCTTGTGGAAAAGGGGCTTTAGGGACATAAGACGCAATAGGTGTTTCGAACTCTTTTGATTCTTTAGGAGTAGATTTCTCATCTATTTCCTTATCACTAGATCCATTCACATGATTATTTATTTTCTGACCAGACCTTAGGATAGTGATGGATTTCGCTTCCTCAAGACTCCTATCAGGATTTGTGACTTCATACTGACCTTTTGGGTTAAGAACGGGTTGACTAGGCAACTTCCCTTTCTCTCTTTCACCTAAGGCGGTGGCTAATTGCCCTATTTATATTTCAAGTTTCAAGATAGAGTCCTGAGTACCAAGAAAAGATTGCTGAGTGGTTTGCATAAATTGTTGCAAAGTGTCTTCTAAAGAAGGTTTTCTTTGAGGGGCAACAAACTGCGATTGTGATTGAAAACCTGGAGGATGTGATGGATTTGGGGCTGCATATTGTTGCCCTCCATAATTCACTGGAGACTGATTTTGTCTCCAAGAAAAGTTTGGATGATTTTTCCAATTAGGGTTGTATGTGGTAGAAAATGGACTATCAGATGATCTCTCATAAGAATTTATATCATTTGCTTGGTCAACATAACTCTCTGGAGAGGTATATGGTGAATTGACAAACGATGCACACCCCTCATTCCTAGCACTCATCGCGGAATTCATAGTTTAACTCAAGGTTAAGGCTTCTACTTTCTTAGTAAGGTTTCCTAAGGCATTTTTTACGTCAAAATCGTCTCTTACCTCATATAACCCCCATTTCCTAGACTTCTCTATCTCATTAGAAAAATCTCATTGCTGAGAATTTTCGGACAAGGTTTCAAGGAATCGTCAGGCATCAGTGCTACTTAAATTTAGGAATTCCCCTTTATTCATAGACTCAATCATGTGACGATTTGACATGATCAAAGCGTTATAAAAATATTGTACGAGTCTCCATAATTCGAAACCATGATGTGGACATCTTAAAAGTAAGTCCTTAAATCTCTCCCAACATAAATAAAATTGCTTACTCTCGGTTTGATGAAAATCTGTAATTTCTCTTCTAAGGGTATTTGTTTTAGACATTGGGAAGAATTTTGACAAGAATTTACTAGTTAATTGGTCCCAACTATTGATTAAATTAGAAGGAAGTGAGTTCAACCATGCTTTAGCCCTATCTTTTAGAGAAAATGGAAATAAACGAAGCCTCACAGATTCATCTGAAAAATTTTGAAATCGAAAGGTTGTGCATATGTCTAAAAATTCCTTGACATGATTGTAGAGGTCCTCTCTATTTAGCCCATGAAATGATGGAATAATTTGTATTACACTAGGTTTAAACTCAAAGTGTGTCGCTCGAGTTTATGATAATACAATGCAAGAAGGGTGATTAGGTGTGACGGGTAAAAAGTACTCCCTAAGTGATCTCTCCTCACGTGTTAAAGGCTCCACTACTACATTGTAAGGTATTTGGAAGTTTATTTTGACTTATCTTACAATTCATATGATATATTGGACTCTTCTTCTTTTGTTTCCTCATGCTGCTAAAACTCTTCTTGGCTTGCAATTAATTCACCATTTAGACTTTTTGAATTTCACAACACCTATTCACCGAAATAAATTTAATTAAAATCAAATTAATATAAAATTAAACCATTAAATCTATTTTTAGAGGAAATAAATTTATATAAAATATGCTCATCACATCATATGACTGGTATAATTTTATGGCGCTAAAGCTACCTGGGAGAGTCTTACCATGGCTTTAGTTTAGTTGTGCTTTATTCTAACTGCATCTGGGATGGGGTGTCATTAGTTCAATATTAGAGATGCATAAAATTTATGGAAATGCTATGTTATCATTGATTTTCTATCAGTGTTCAGTATCTTGGCATAAATTGGTGCCAGTAATTCCTTTCCTCGAAAACAGTCGGTAAGAAGAAAAAACTCTGGAGGGGCAAACGCAAATTGCCTTGCAAGTGTAACTGCAAACCAAGTTCTTGCTACTGTACCTGCTTGCTTGCCTATAAAGGAGGTGCATTGGAAATTCTTTGGATGGCAGCATACCTTTTAGATAGTAGAATTCTCTCATTTTGTAAAATTTGCAATAGTAAGAATGAATTTTTATTTTATGTTTACCTCTTGTGTTTTCAAGGCTTGATTGTTATTCTTGCGATCTACAAGAAAAAGAAGAAAAAAAAGAGAGGCTTGCTTCATTTGTTGTTTTATCATTCTGCCCCCTTTTTACCAATTGAAGATTTGAGTACATTGATGCAACAAAAAGAAAATTGGGATATACATCATTTGGAGATTAAAATTTAATCATGTTAATTTGTAGTGAAATACTTTTTTCTGTCTCAAAATTAGAGATATATTTTGATTTCTAAGTCTTTGTAAATCTTAAAATTAAAATTGATATGAATTTTTATTCAAGCTTTAAAAGCAACAAATATAATAATTAGAAGTGTTTTTTAACTTGTTTAAAATAGTAACAGTTATTTGTACTGAAATTAAATAATTTTATTTTAATTTTAAAATTACGCAAACAGACATAAAAATCATAATTTTTATCATAAACAATTATGAGATAATATGAAACTGTTACATTTTTTCGACTTCAAGGATGAATCGAAAAAAATAAAATTATTTGCTCTACCTCCTTTTTTTATGAAGAGAATGAATCTTTTTAACGAATGATCAGAAAAAAAAAAAAAAAAAAAAAAAAAAAACAAAGGGGTCCGGACCTCCTGCGGGAATGATTTAAAAGATCTAAAACCAAAACTATGTGTGCAGTCTACTCTCCAAACATGTGTAAATAAACTTCATTATGTTCAAATGTCTCAATAAATTGCCCAAAAAGCCTTTGCGATACTCTTAATTGTAGCTACTCTTTCCTTAATTATTTCAGTAAACACCTTTTGTGCATTTTTTACATTCTTATTTGCTTACTTTACTTAAATTTTTATTTGTCAGCACTTTGGTCATAAACTTGTAATCTAAACATGGAAGAAAAAAGCAAAAAAATGATGACAAAGTTAGGCAAGACATTTCGTCAAACACGTTGTCGGCGTCACTGAACTAAGAGTTTCACTATATCTTCTGAAGATAATGGGGTGTGGAATGTTATGATTTTCGGTTTATGTAGATGCAGGAAGTGGGATTGCATCCGAATACCTCAAGTATTGTGTCGGTTCTTCCTGCAATTGGCGAAGTAAATGTATCGAGTAATGGAAAGGCTGATGGCAGTGATGGGTATTGCGTTAGGAGGACTTTGATATTCATGTTGGGGTTGGAACTGGGCTTTTGTTATGTATGCCTATTAGTTACTTATATAAAGATGATATTTGATGTGAAGGGCGCCACGTATAAGGTAAGATGGAGTAATATTATAGGAGCCTGTGAGTCTATAATGCTAAATTTGTATTAAAAGAATGGAATGGATTTCAAAAATAGAATTATTTTAAATGTATGTTTGGTTATCGATGGTGGTGGGTGTAATATAATGACAAAATTATCACATATATCCATTATATTATAATAAATTTTATTCCACTATCTTTCGTATGGATTAAAAATCAAAAAGATAAAATAAATTTTTATTCCACTAAAATGATTTATCCTAAAAAATAATCATCAAATAAACTATTTTTTATTTTATTCTTTTTTTCATCAATGAAAACGTATCACAAGAGAGATATCGTGCTTGTGTTAAGTTGACTGGTCTAAGGAAAGGAAAGCAGATTTATGGTCACATAATCAAAGTTGGGTCTCTTATGCATATAGCGGCTGTAATGACATAATATGTTTGATGAAATGGCTCGAGAGGCAATGAAAGGGTGCCAGAGAAAGAAAAAAGGGTATAACAGTTTTTAGACAATTTGATTAACAGAGTTAAAACAGAGAGCTTTTTTGTACTTTACCTATATGGGTGTTTGTGTGTTCACTTTTAATCTTCAGATGGTGATGTGAGAATTGGTCCAAACCTCAGGTGATTCATCTAAATTTTACCCAAGATATTAATTTATCTGCCTAGCCAACACCAGTGCTGAAACTTAATAACTCAGTTCCATCCCTTTGCAGTGCAGCAATGGCATCTTTGGCACCAATCCATAGAGCAGGAAGCTCAATTCTCTCTCCTACCCAATTCAAAGCTCGAATTCCAACACTCCAACCTTCTTCCTTCATAACTTCAAATCCTCGCTCTTTCAAACTTCTCCGCACCTTCGCAGCCCTCCCAAACAAAACCAGCTACAGAATCCCTCGCCGCAACAATAACCTCTCTAAACCCAGTATTAAACAGACGCCTAAAACCCCAGATGAAATCCGCCCTCCTAACTTAAACCCTGAGAGCCCTCCACCCAATGTGGATTTGATGTGTTTGTGCAGTGAAGGTAAGATTACTGAATCCCTTGAATTCATGTCTCAAGGTGTTAGTGCCGATCGCGCTACTTTCGAAATGCTCTTGGACTCGTGTAAGAATTCCAAATCGCTTGAACTGGGGAAGAAGGTCCATCAGTTCTTGATTCGATCACCTTTTAAAGGTGATGTTGAATTGAGCCATAAATTGACTGAAATGTACGTGAATTGCGGAAGTATGCGAGATGCCCGCCGAATATTTGATAGAATGCGCGAGAGAAATATGTGGTTATGGCATTTGATGATATATGGGTATGCAAATAATGGGCAGGGTGATGGTGGATTGTTGTTGTTTGAGAAAATGAAGAAGGTTGGATTGCGGCCCAATGCGGATACCTTTGTTGTGGTTTTATTGGCTTGTGCTAGTGCAGAAGCTGTCGAAGAATGTTTACTACATTTCGAGTCTATGAAGAATGATTATGGAATTGTTCCAGGGATTGAACATTATCTAGGTGTGGTTGATGTTCTTGGGAAATCTGGTCGTTTGAATGAAGCGATGGAGTTCGTAGAGAATATGCCAATTGAGCCCACAGCTGAAATTTGGGAAAATTTGGTTAATCTTGCCCGAATACATGGAGATATTGAGCTTGAAGACCGTGCAGAGGAATTGTTGGCCTCTTTGGATCCATCAAGGGAAATAACTGATAAACTCCCTATGCCTCTGGCGAAGAAGCATTCGCCGTTGAATATGCTTGAAGGGAAGAATAGGGTTGGTGAATATCGGTGTACAAATCCATACAAAGGAGATGCTTACGAGAAATTAAAAGGCTTAAATGGGCAGATGAGAGAAGCTGGGTATGTGCCAGACACGAGATATGTGCTTCATGACATTGATCAGGAGGCTAAAGAACAGGCCTTGATGTATCATAGTGAGCGTTTGGCTATTGCTTATGGTTTGATTAGTACTCCAGCAAGGACAACTCTTAGGATCATCAAGAACTTGAGGATATGTGGCGATTGTCACAATGCCATAAAAATCATGTCGAAGATTGTTGGCCGGGAACTGATCGTGCGGGATAACAAGCGGTTCCATCATTTTAGAGATGGTAAATGCTCTTGTGGGGATTACTGGTAAAAAGTTTTATATAAATGACATTGTAAGTTGTAACAACACTCCTCTATTTAGATTGGAGATGAATTTTGTAGATGTCATGAACATCATCAGATTGTACATTATGCTCTTACTAAACAATTTATTACTCCGCCTTGTCTCAGCATATTGGTACCAATTTACTGGTAATATTTGCCTTTATCAGTGCTCTAGGGTAATATTTCTGTATGATGCGAGTAATTTTTATGTGATGAACATCAATCAGGTTGTACATAATGGTTGTTTTGGAATACATCTGGAATAGTAGAAGTGTAATGTTCAACAATTCTTCACATACCTTAAATTTCTTCTTGCTAGATTAAATTTTCATCTGGAATAATACAGTTGCTTTAAGAAACATTTTCCCACACATCAGACTCCATTTGCAAACTTCTGTTCACACAGAGGACTATGGTTTCTCCCCTATACAAACTTCTGTTTAGACAGAGTACTATGGCTTCTTCTCCACTATACAAAATATCCAATTCCTTCTTACACAACCTTGCTAAGTCCTATAATTTAGCTGAACTAGAAAATCTTGAACAACTTCATGCATCAAGAAGGAAAAATAATTAGATAATCTAACGTGGATCAACTACAGCAGATTGGTGGCAATACCCAGAATATCCTTTAATGGATCAATTCTGAATTTAACAAAAGACGCATTAATCATTCTTACGAAATAATATAATCCGTGATGCAGAATATATATATATATATATATATATATATATATATATATATATATATATATATATATATCATAGTATAGAGTTTTTACACGGCCATGCCATATTTTACGTATTAGAAAGTTAACTATGCCACAGTAGAGAGAAAAATGAATTATCATTTATTCCAAATCATCGATAACAATCAATTTATCAATTTCCAACAACAATCATTTGTTAACAGTTTTTCAAACATTTTGGACTTGCTTACAAATAATATCTATATTCTTTATTCTGAAAAATGTATATACCTATCTTCTTCGGGGTGCTCTTTGTTTATGTACATTGGGAGGGTATCTCCAAAGGTATGGAGGAGTCACCTGAAAGGACATCCACATGACAACCTTCGCTACCTTAGTGAACGTAGCAGAAAAAATATTAATCTTCGTAATGGTTATGTTAAAGCTCAAAAGAATGGAATTGTACAAATGAAATGGCCTCAGAGGAAGGAGAACCCCCAAAATGATTGAGATGGCAAAGGGAAGCTCATATCATATAACTTGAAAAAATATTTCTCAAAGAGTGGCGAATAGGATTTCTTTAAGATTGCAAGGATGATGGTTGGTTGTTTGTTTGCTTCGTCACTACTTCTATGACAGCTTCATCTCGGGATGGAACTCTTAGGGATGCTTTCATGGTGTCATAAACAGTAAAGCCAATTGCAACTGAGGGTACAACCTGTAATAAATACATTCAAAACGTTAGATATAACAGACAAAAAAACAGAAAAATCAGCATTCAAATAACTGTGTTAATCTCACCTTCAGGTAATTGATACTGAGCCCTGAAAATAATTGCTTCCATCCTTGCTTTTGAACTATCATAACAAGACTTCCCATTGTGCCTTTCATGTCTGCACTGTTTGATGTCGACAGTCGCTGGACCTGTCAAGGAGGTTTTAATCACTTGACATTCTAAACTTTGCCTTACACAAATAAATTCATAATACTCTGTACTTGCAATTTAAGGCTACATGTTGAAGTGGATTGTATTTTGAAAAAGTAACTTCATCTTATATGTATAAATTTGAATATATATTTAGATGTAGAAAAATAATGACTGGAAATATGTAAAATAGTGAAACAAACGTAATACAATAGAATATCTTTCCAAATTGATGACGATTCAGTCAATGAACTATTAACTCTCATTATTAAGGGCAGAAACCTTCTCCAACTATAAGGACTAGGTAGATCTTATCACCAGAAAAATGAAAATTAAGCTGAACTCTATATTTCTAGAAAGTGAAAATTAAAGATATCTAGGAATTACCAAATGGTAGGGATGTGTTATTTATTAACTCTTCCAAATGGGATTTAATTCTACCTGCATTTGCCGCCTAACGACATCAAGAGGATAAGTGATAGTCTGACCCAATAAACCTGCTATGGATCCACATACAAGTTTTACCATGATACGCTTCTTGTGTTCCTCAGGTACACGGCTTTTCATTTCCTCGTAGAAGTAAAATTTCAACCCCGAGTAAGGAAATATTCCATAGAGTGATGGAGCTGACATGAGTAAATTTAAGTGTTAGTTGAGAACATTGTACAGGGATGTAAGCAGAATAAAGGAAACACCATATGTAGACATACCCACACCACGGTACAGGCCTCTCATCCCAGCCCCTTTATAAGTCTTTGAAAAGCAATCCAGAATTCCTTTATAAGCTTCTTCAGAAGGAATTATTCCTTTAACATTCAATTTAGGGGTTCCCACAACCTGTACGATCAAATGTATGGAACTGAAAACAACTTTACTTTCAATATCATCAGACTCGAATTGAAAGTTAAAATGATGGAGATTGTTTGGAGTTGTGTATGTGTTTTAAGCTGTAGTGTCTCCATATAAATTTGTGAATATGTATAAGTGTGTGTGCGCGTAACTGTTTTTTCCTCATTTTCTGTATTTTGTTTTTTTTTTTTTTGTGTGTGTGTGTGTGTGAGAGAGAGAGAGAGAGAGGCCTTAGTTAAAGACTTAGTTAAAGCTATGTACCTGATAAGCCAATTTAGTCCTAACCAAATCAAGAGGATAGGTAAAAAGAACAGCTGTGCCTCCAGAAAATGATCCTGCCACAAGATCAAGAATGGGACCTCCTCCAATGCCAGGAAAACTGTATGCAATCCATCGTCTGTATTGTTCATAAGCCATATAATGCAGTGCCGCATAAGGAACAATTCGAGCAACACTTGCTCCATTCCCTCTGAAGATAATTCCCACCATATACATTAGATTAACAGAAATTGAAATACAGAAATAATCTTTATGGAAACAAAAAACTATGGAATGAACGAGAGTGAAATTAAACAATTTACCTATAGAAACCAAGTGGTCCTTCTGTTTTAGCAATCTTATTGAAAGATCCCAAGAGCCCTACACTCTGGAACTCTGCTCTTCTGGTCTGGAAATAGGAAACAGAAAAATAAAAGAATGAGTGTCTTCAATATCTGATTTTTCAATTGCAAGTATTTTTTACATCTCTAAGTAGAATAAGTAGCAGTCCACGGCTAAATGTATGCATTTTTAAAGAGGAAATACAGTGTTGTGGTTATCTTGTGGCTATTCTGATGTCTTAGCTTCTCTTAAAAAGCTAAAGTCTAATTATCTTTCTGCAGTAAGGGTGAGGCCTAATTGTGTGAGGTGATTACTTTGTTTTTTGAGTTGCATTGTATATCTGTTGGTTCATCAATAGAATTCAAATTACCAAAAATGAAAAGAATTAGTGATAAATTGTGTTTCAATATCATAGAGTGCTCTGCCTAGTATTAAGAAGGTCACTACTATCCCAGTTCAACATTATCCAGGATGCATAGCTAACACTACTACCGATGTCTAACATAATCATCTATCAGATGGATACCAATTTAGTCAGTACTACTAAACTCATCATAGGATTCATGAAACAAAAGATTCAATTTTCTAAATAGTTACATAGCTCAAGTACATTGAAGCAGAAGTTTTCATAGTGTGTGCTGCTGCTGCGTGCACCACATCCCAAACACAGCATGAATCCAGATAGAATTTCCCTTGCTACTTTAACAACTAAACCAATGATACAGAAAAACAATAAATCAGGAAATGCGTTGCAGGATAAATGTTCATGGATAACGCTAAATAGTTAAAAAGGCCTAAAGTACCTAGTCCAGGAGAAAGGGCCTGAAGTACTTAGTCTAGGAGAAAGGGCTTGCCCTTAAACGATAGAAGAACTACTCATCTTCTCTTAGGTAGGAACAAGTAAGGTGGCAGCAGGCTCCCTTGCCTTATTCCAATGGTTGATTTTGGGGGTTTTTTTGGGGGGGGGGAGGGGAATCTTCACTCTTCATTCCAATGAAAAAGTCCTTGTAAATAATTTTCACTCACCGCAACGGAATTGAAAGAAACCATCCACTATAACAGTTCCCCCCCTCCCCCCAAAAGATTGCTGATGAATCTTTTGATAGTTCAATCTAATGTTAATTTGCTTAATCTTTAAAAAATGTAACCGACTGCTTCTCCTAGAACCACCGTTATACAATCAAATTCAGTAACGAGTTTAACAAAAGATTGCAAACTAAATAATTGAAATAGTCACTGAGCCCACCCCCAACTGAGATATGAAAAATCAAGAAAGACCCAACCTTAGTGTATAACTAACTAATCACAACTTCCACAGAGCTCATAAACTACAAATTCACTAAAAACAACACAAATGATCCTCAATTACGACAAACCCAGAATCCTAAAAGAGTTTCTGAATCCAGCCCATTAAAGATTACAGAATCAATAATTCAACATAACCTATCATTTCAAATCAAGACCAATAATTAACTCAAAACAGACCAAAAAGCATCTAATCAATTGTACCTGAAACAATATTTTGACACGCTCAAGAGGAGCCACAACAGTCTTAGCAAACCCACCAGCCACACCACCAGCAATCAACTCCTTTGCAAAAACAGGCATACCCTCTATAACTCCATCCCAAAACAGACCCCCCTCCCCTTCATCTCTCCTTGTCATTAGAAGATAGCTCTAGAGAGAGAAAGAGAGGAGGAACTTTATATTATATTATACCGATTCTTAAAGAGGAGAAATTGTGCAGGTAATTATTTGGGAAAAGAAAGAAGAATTGAAACGTTCCTGGTTTCTGGGTTTTGGTAAAGAAAGATGGGTTCAATTTGGTTTTTTGTTGATCAGATATTTATATGTAATGGGCAAAAGACCAGAGAGAGGTCAGGAGAGTCAGAGAAGAGAAGCCATACGTGACATATTATTTTTGAATTATTTAAAGATGCCAAAACATTTCAGAGAAGGAAGGAAGCATCTAAAAGTACCAAGCATCTAGCAAAAAGAATACTTTAATTACAAATTGAAAGTTATTGCATAAAATAATAATAATACTCATTCCGTTTTGAATATGGACAAATTCAATTTAAATATTTATTTTGTTTTGAATTATAATATTATTATTAATTTTTATAAAATTAATTTAAAATATTTTTAAATTTAAAATTAGTATGATTCATTTAAGTTTTCAAAATAATAAATCTTATAAGTAGTACTATTTTTTATCTAGTTTATAATATTCATAATTGTATTGAGATAAATTAAATAAATTTATCTCAATTTTAAATTTAAAAATATTTGAAATTAATTTTTCAAAAATTTTGAAACAGAAAGAGTATATATTATAATATGCACAAAGAAAATGATATTTTTACATAATAATCTGATGTCACAAATATGTAAAACATTATGGAAGAATATAAAAATGTAAATATTTTTTTAATTTTAAAATAGATAAAAAAAATATGCACTAATTTTTAAAAATATGTAGCTCTCTATTTTGAAACTGAGCTACCCTGGACAAAGAAAACGTATATTCTTCTACTTCTTTTGTCCATTATGATAAGCATATTATTCTGCACAATGCTAAATTAATTTATTTTTACCTTTGTAGATGGTTGGAATTAATGGTCGGTAAACATCTAAAATCTTATCTCGCAATAAAACATAAATATACGTGGGGACATAAGATAAGTAGTTGCCAACAAAGTAGGATGGTGGATGTATTTTCAAATGATGCAACCTCTTTTAGAACGTACGTGAGAGGAGTTAGTTAGATTCAATTTTTATTTTAGAGGACTCGTAAAGTATTGGGTTAAGTCTCACAATGGGTGTGAAATCTTTTGTTCTTATTTTTTATTTTCATTCTCAATTATGAGACACACAGAATATATATATATATATATATATATATATATATATATATATATATATATATATATATCTTCAATGTTTGATAAACAAAAAAAAAAAAAACAAAGAATCGAAACACCCTGCAACGAGCTCAACTCTCGTGTTTAGTTGCCAATGTTGAGTAATCATTAAGGTTGGCAAATAAAATTTGGGAAAAACTATTTTGGACATATGGATTAGGGAATTTTAAATGACGCTATTAAGTACAATACTTCAGAATACTATTTAAAATACAATATTTATTTTAATTATTAAAAAATAGGGTCTAGTATTGATTTTTGTGTCAGATTTTATTTTTTAGTTATTTAGATAGATGATGTTGTGTTCCGAGTAGTATTTCAAAATATTATATTTAGACTTATTTAATTTTAAATAAAAAATAATTATTTATATAAAATAAATATAAATAATGTTTCGGTGTTGGTTAACATCTCAAATTTCAGACAGAATTTTAAGTTAAAATTATATTAATGATAGCCGTCAAAAAAGCCCCCCACATTTATAATATTGATAGATATTAAGAGTAATGATATTTGGGATTTGAATAAAACTGATGACAAGAAGTTGGCAATTGTATTCTCAAAATTCTAGTCATCATATGGTATTATTCGGCTAGTATTCCCACTAACTTTTGTCGCACTTAAACATTATTGTTTTTATTATAAAAATAATAGAAATTGGGGTTCAACAATTCAAATAAAAGAAATTATAATTTTAAATAATTAATTTTATTCATAAAAATATTTAAGTTTTTAGAGAGAGAAAAAATACAATCATTTAAAGTAATTTTTCTTTTGTTTGATACAGAAAATAAATTTTAGTTTTAACATTATTGGAGAATGGATTGGAGGTGTACATGAGAGGAGGCTTTATGGACTTACTACATTTCAAAACTACCAGCACCAAGACGCATATGCGTTACGTATATAAATTATATAGAATAAAATAAATATTTTATAAAATATAAATAATTAAATTGAAAGATAAAAAAATTATTATAAAAAAATAAAATAATAATATTAAGTACATTTGTTTATAATAATTATAATTTTAAGATATGGATTATAATTCTAAAATTATATGTATTATCAAGTAGTATATTTAAGATAAAATTATTAATTCTAAAAATATCTTGTTTGTTTTAAAATTTAGACTTTGAACTATTAGTCCATAAATTATAAAATGACTTAATAGTCTTGAGATTATAATATTTGATTGAATATTGTATTAAATAGTTCTCCATGTTAAGTCATTTTATAATTACTGGACTAATAATTTCAAATTCAAATTTAAAAATAAACATGACAAATATGAAATTAATAGTCTTATACCAAGTATAATAGTTATTAATAAATATAATTTTTTTATTATAATTCATGCATTGAAATTATAATCCCAAAATTATAATATTTATTAACAAACATGATCATAAGGACAAATATATATATATATATACACACACACACCAATAACGTCAACGGCTTCGAAAAATAGCTTTATGATATAGATATATTCATTGTTTTATTCGTTTTACAAATTAGTGATATTTTATTTTTCAATCATGACATCAATAAAAAAATTAACATATATTATTATTATTATTATTTTTAATTTATTGAGTATTATAATATTATTATACTACTGCTACTATAATTTTAAATAATATTAATTATATATATTTTTTTAAAAGTCATTATTTTATAAATATATTTTGAATTCTAAAACGGAAGAAGTACTTAATATTACGATGAAGAGCAAGCGTAGCAGCTAGACACCATTGTTTTGATATTTTAAAGCATAAAGTACATTTCATCTCATTTCACCGCTCCTCCAAATGGCCACTTATTTATTTATTTATTTGATAAAAAGTGATTAAAAAAATTGAATAAAAATGATTGTACTTTTGTTCCAAAATAATTATAATTTAATTTAGATAACTAAAGAATATGCCTTAACGAATATCAGAAAATCAAACTGTCACTTCTTGAAATTTGGTATGATAAGCATCACTAAAACTTGGGCCAGATCATCGTTTGAAAGGAACATGGGAATTTTATGCAAAGTTCCCATTCCATAACAAGAAGTCAAGAACCAATTTTATTTTTTATTTTTACCCCCTTCCAATCCCCCCCCCCCCCCCCCCCCAGATGATAAAAGAAAGAAATTGATATTTTCACAGAATTTTTTGATATATTTACGTAAAAAATTATCAGTATAGACTTATAATGACGGTTTTGACCGTTGCTATAAATTTATAGCAACAGTTTCCGTATAAAAATATAAATAAATCCTGTAAAAATATCACTTCCCTAAAAGAAAATGATGTAATAGTTCAATAGAACCAAAAACAAGAACCTTTTTTAAAACTTTTCTGTGTATCAACAACTGGTCAAGTGGTTTTTTACAGCTGCAGATACCAGTCCATTAAAAATTCATATTCTACTATAATTCTTCATTTGGTAAAGCTGTAAAGGTGAAGGCCAGAAGCAATTAAGCAAATTCACTAATATCTTTTGCTTTTTGTGGGCTTGTGAAGGAAAGACTGACATCCTTCCCGCATGAACCCCATAACAAAATATTGGGCCCCTGCCCAGAATAAATATAAATAAATACATAAAAGCAATAGAAAATTAGGCTACCAACAGTAAAGGCATGAAAGAGTATATTTATCCATAAAATTAAGTAAAGACACTATCTTGAACATAAATTAAGCAGAGCCACTAATGAAACCTAGATGACTTGGATCAGAATCAATGTCCTGAGGCACCCAAGTTAGTGAAACTAAGCAAGGGTTTTATGAGTATGTATCATATAATCATCCCCCAAGAATTAGACAAATAAATATAACTCCTATAGCATTTTTTTCCGAAGGATTTTTTAATAAATAGCTTTTTGTCATGTCAGAAGGGGGACCCTAATGTTTTGAGGAAATGTTTCTTAGACATTTCCTTCAGATGAGTTCAACTGACTGCCATTCAGAGTTTTGATGCGGTTGCCAGTGTCAATTAGCTGGAGTAGGATTGTCTCAAGTTTCTCTCCATTGTCCCATTCATGAACTTTTGCTTTGATAAGGATAGGATTATTGCATATGAGTTTCCATAAAGGAAAATTCTTTCTCGGCATTACATGGTCTCCTTCTCCAAGCTTCAAAGTTGGGCAATAATCACCTTTCCCATCTCCAAGGTAGATAAATGTTTTCTTCCCATTATCAGAACAAGACACTTGGATTTGCTCCATCACAAGACCCTATTGTGGAAGCCACAAATATTATTAGCACAAATGATCCAAAGAGAAAAAAGAAATCGGGTTGAAGTTCAAACTGAAACAGTTCATCAGACCTTATGCAATATAAATGTTATGCATGCAAAATAAAGCCAAACTATCAGCTATAGATTTCACTGATGCACACAAATGAGATGAACTAAAAATCAAATGCAAAAACTAAATCAGAAGCCGACCTTAACATAACCTTTACAGTAGCTGACATAAATTGAAGGGTGGAAATGAAAATAGTAGTTCTTTGTTTATTTGTCAAAATCAAGTTATACTCATCTAATTATTATGCTTATTATCATTGTTACTATAAATCTTGTTGGTGAAGCAGGCATGCAACTATGATGCTAATCTTAGGGGTGTTTGTTTACGTCTGAATGCATCTGAATGGGTCTAAATCTGACCAAATAAGTCATTTAGACTGTTTGTTTCACACTTTTTAAACTCTGAATGTGCTTGAACGATTTAGCAAAAAAATTGTGACTGAATCAGTAAGAAGTGGTGCTTAATGATATTTTTATTTTCATTTTCTCAACCAAAATTTGTTATGAACAAATTGCTTTTGATTTTTCTTTAACAAATTAGTAACCAATTTAATGAATGTTGTTATAATCTTTTGTTTTGATTTTAAGGGCCAATAAAATGTAATTAATATTTTTAGTTATTTATTCCTAAAATTATATTACTAATAGTATACTCCATTAAAGATTATTCAAAAGTTTATATGTTTGTTTGAGTCATAATTGAATTCTATATGTTTGTTTTATTATTTATTTAAATGCATGCATATGTGTGTTAATTCCGTTATTTTTATTTGTTTTATTATTTATTTAAATACATATATATGTATAAAAAATCATTCTACTAATATTATTTGTTATACCACTATGAGAGGTAAAAATTTACTAGTAATTTTTTAATATAGTAAAAGTAAAAATACTCATAAATAGAAGAAGAAAAAATTGATATAAAGTATTTAAAGTATGAATATGAAAAAATAAACTAAACAATTTAAAATGCTACTTCCACCTCAATATTTTAAAAAATAAGTATGTTTTCTTATACATATTTTCGGTTAAAATGAGAAATATTATCATTTAATTACTTAAGACGAATCAGTTAACAAACAGTTTCTTTTATTCAGTATTCAGTTTCAATCAGGCATCTGTTTAATTAGTTCGTTCAACCATTTAGAACTTTTCATTTAGTTTTATCAAACAAACCCTTAGTAATTGTAAAATAGTTGAAGCTCTATAAGTTAATATTCGATGGGTTAATAGTCTTTATTGATTTATGATATTTTGATGGATTTAATCATTCCATTTAGGAATATTAATAATTGTATTATAGATAATCAGTTAACTTCTCATACTAATTATTAGCATATATATATATATATATCCTAGACTACATTTTATATAATATCACCAATTGAATATAATACTCTTCATGGAAGTCAAGCTGTATCAATAGCGTTAACACATCAAAATTTTATTTTCCTGAAGTAAAATTATATTGAATATTCACTTTTCTTCAAACAAAATACCCAAAGTTAAAAAAACATGAAAAAGGATAGGTCCCGCCGAGATTTTTTACTCGGGTTACTGGATTCAGAGTCCAATGTCCTTACCGCTAGACAATGGGACCTTAACAATCAATTGTAACTTGTAGTTTGTCTATGGTTCATTCTTTTATTAGGTTGCCTACTTCCATTAAGATCGTATCATCATCGTCGTCTTACGTCTTACCTCCTTAGTTTTATTCTTTTAAAAATAAATAAAGAAGCTAGTTCCAAACTTCTAATACCTTTGGTTTCTCTATTGTCAAATCTTTCATACTAATTTTCATACTACTTATTGGCATGAAAATTTAGATAGAGACACACACACACATATATTCATCACATTCAAGCATGATAACATTTTACATATATATATATATATATATATATATATATATATATATATATATATATCTCCGACTGGAAATAAGAATGCTCTTCATGGATGACAAACCTCGTCATGAGCTTTAACATATGAAAATTAATTTTTCCAAGAAAAATTACATTGACTCGCATTCATTTTAGTAAGAGGTCCATTTTTCTCAAGAACAAACAATGCACAAAAAGGTGAAAACATGAAAAGGGAAGGTCCCACCGAGATTTGAACTCGGGTTACTGGATTCAGAGTCCAATGTCCTGACCGCTAGACCATGGGACCTTAACATGCAATTACCACTTGTGTTTCAACTTTTACCCCTTCTTTTATTAGGCTATATCCAATAAGACCTTATTAAATTTTACCTCCTTCAATTCATTTTTAGAAACAAATAAGCAACGCCCTACCATTTATTACCTTTTTTCTCCCTTGTCAAATCTTTTGAAAAATTAATAATCTTTTAATACTAATTATTGGCATCATATTAATGTATGACTACAAGTATGTCTTTAACAGATGCTATTTTTATTTTCTAAAGTAAAATGATACTAAAAGAAGTTTCCTTAAAGTAAGAGTTTCATTTTTGTTCTCAGAGAAAACATCATAGGAAGAAAAAAGGGAAAGGTCATGCTGACTAGTCTTCAGGACTGATAAAAGCATCAAATTCTGAACCATCATATTTTGAACAAGTTCAATATTGTATTTCACAACCAATCAATGAATGAACGACCAAAAGAAAACACAAATTAAACGAACAACTTCATTAATAGCATATTTATAAGTTTCGATATAAAATCCTTATTGTTAGTCAACAAGTTCAGTTTTGCGAATCAATCATTTGATCAAGATATCAGGTTTAAGTATAGCAAAATTTGATGCAATGCCCTAAATATCCTTCTAGGTACCCTAGGCGGCCTCATGGTCGGAATCACTCCTCTACCGCCTCGATTTGGCTATACGCTAGGCGAATGCCTCGATTCAGCCCTAGTTATTGACCCAATTCCTTTTATTAGGTTATGAGCTTGGAGTGTTTCAAGTTTATTTAAACTTACAAATTTCATTCTAATTTTTTTCTTTAATTATGATAATTCATCACATTTTTTTAATTTGCAGCTATAATATATAGACCAATTCATTAGCTTTGTATGTGCAAAACTGAACTTTACAAAAAATAATAAATTTGACATTAAAGTCAAATAAATACCGATATGAATTTAACATAATGAACAACAATGGTATTTACTGAAGGCTCTAAAGTTCTATAATGCTTGAAAAAGATTTGGCATGCCTTATAAGCTTGTCTTTTTTGATAATTTTTCATGTATAATTTAGAATATTTGTATCTAATGTATGCTTCATATAATATATACAAATATACTTATACGAAAGATAAAATAAATAAGACCTCTTAGGAAAATGGCTAGGCGGCCTAGAAGCTATAGCCCTCTTCGCCGCTTGATGTTTTATTTTTATATCCTTATGGAAAATGCATAAAGCATGATGTAAATGAAGGCAAATATAAATTACATTAAACAGAACACACCTTGCACAAGTTGGGTGGGCAAAGATCGCAACTATGAGGAGACAAGGAGAAATCATGGCAAGAGAAGATCCTAAGTCTGCCTTGCCCATCTACAGTTGTCGGGTTCGTGATGATCTCCGAAAAACAGCCAAGTACTCCATGATGTTTCAAGATTGCCTCGATGAAAAACTGGTTTGCATCACTAAGTACACGTAATTCACATCTGGAAATAACAATATTATACGCCAGAATAACATTCTCAATCAGCAACAAAACAAAAGTAATATAGACTAGAAACCAGGAAGATGATAGTGGAAAATACCCAAGAGCATGGGCTGACTTAATGGCTGCAACAATCCTTGGATGCAATGGAACCTGTTTCAAACACTGAGCAATATCTTCAACTGTTTTCCCATGTGAATACAGCTCCTCCATCATTCTGTCCTGAAAAGAAGAAATGCATACTATTAGTATAACATAATAACTTATCACTATAAATATACACCTTAACAAAATAGGGAGAACAACAGAATTAAGTTAAACCTGATAATCAGAATAAACCAAAAAAACCATATAAATAATGATAAAAGTGTAAACCATAAAAATGGGTATTACCCTTTATAATCAATGCAATTATGCAAACACTTATAGATTGAGTTTTCTCATCCACAAATTGACCAAAAGCGAAAAAGAAAAACAATTTTAGTTAACAATTAAGATTTAGCAATAACCATATAAAAAGCCTACTAATTGCTTGATCAAATATGCAATTGAATGGAAAATGAAATGAAAACAGATTATTGGAGATGAGAAGTTTAAGTAATACGAACCATGAGAGAGTTCCAAGGCAACGTCAGTAGGAGCTGATTGAACAGATCGGTTAGACCCATTTGATCCACAACCCACCTGTCGCTATCATCGTCAATAATTGTCCGATCAAAGTCGAATATGACCACAACTCCAGCCATCTGAGTAGCGGATTTCCAGCACTCAGAAAGCGGTTTCCCGACGGCCACACAAAAACATGTGAAAAGAAAATGAAAAAAAGACTTGTAGGATTTGTATAGGTAGACTCATTCATCTTTTAAATTGGAACTATGCTATGCGTACTAGAGAAATTTCGGATACCAAACATACAAACTAACATTTTGTTTTTGAATTTTGAGAAAATAAAATAGAAATTTAAATTATTATTATAATAATAAAAGAGTAGAAAACTTTTTGTTTATATTGGTACTGAGTTTATAAAACAAATAATTGAAATTTTCATAAGTAAGAGGGGTATTTTCAGATCTCAAATATTTATGTGAAAGATAATTTATGAAAATAAAATTTTCGAAAGAAAACTTAAGTAATGCATGTAAAAATTCCTTATATTAAATTTATTGTGTTTTTAATGTAAAGGGTATAAGAGGAATTATAAAATACATATTTGTGTCACTTATTTTAGTTATTTTTCTATCCAAATTTTAATTTTTTTTTGAGCGAATAATTTGGGCAAAAAAAATAACTAAATTGTCCGGTTTTTTTTTTTGGTTTATTAAAATATTTAATAATAAAATAGCTGGACAAAAAATTAAAGTTATTTTATAAAAAAAGTACATTTAGTTGGTACATTTAGTTGATTAGTCGTCTATGTGGCTTTAATTTTAACCAATAATTATACTTCACCAACTTAATTTCCTAATAATGGGCAAATTTTGTTTTTCATTTTCTGAGCTATTTGTGGAGATTTGGAAAGGAATGTAAGACCCTAAATTTTATGAAATACAAAATTTAATTTATCTTTATATATATATTTTTCTGAAACAGTAAGTGGTTAAATTGACGAAATTGAAAGTTAAGGATGTTATGTACAAATTTTATTTTGTCGGACAATATTCATTTTGTCAGGGAATATTCGGGCCGTATGACGGCGCCGAAATAACTAATTATTGGTGGACCCCACAACGAAATATTTGTAGGATATAGAAAACGACAGAATTAACATTTTTAAATAAAAATAGTCAACGGTGTTATCACTTTTAACTGTTAAAATACCAGTGATAAAAGAATAGTAACATACGGTATTTTATGGTATTTTTACTGTAACACACGGTACTCTACAGTAGCACACGGTATTGCACAGTATCTCATATTATTGATCTGATAAAGTGGTCATTGCACAATATTCATCAATAATTGTTGTTACACAATATTTTGCATTATTGATTTAATAATTGTCATTACACTGTATTTCATATCATTCACTCAATAATTGTTGGTGCACTGTAGTTTAAAATTATTGAACCTAATAATTGTCATTGTAGCAAATACACTATAATTTATATTATTAAATTAATAATGATCTGTAACGTGTTTCTTATATTATTATTGAATTATTGTTGTAGCATTATTTTATTTTATATAAATGACTCACATGAAGAAAAATAATTTTTTTTTAAAAAAAAAATTAATTATTATTTTTAAATAGTAACATGTGGACCTTATGTGGGGGCCACATGAAAATCAAAATGTGAAATTTGTGGCTGGAGGGTTGGTGGATTAGGCAACCGACTGTGCTGCCAATTCAGAAAGAATTAGGCAGGCGTGCATCACGCCTGTTGCCACCTACCGCGCATAGTAACTTATTTTCTCTGATAAATAGTTTGCTCAGCTAAATAGAAAAATCACACCTAAAACATAAAAATTCTCTATAAGAATTTTATGAGTTTTCTCTGAGAATAGTAAGGTTATCTTGAATGTTTGAAAGCCAAAAGGAGCGCAGAAAATTTTCAAGTAAGTCTTTTATTAAAGAGTAGTAATTTCATAAATGTCTATTTTTCAGGATATTCACAAATCTTCCTTTAAAAGACTCTTCTTTAAGAAGATTCATTTTTAAAAGTTTTATTTGCAAGATTTATTTTAGAATATTATTTTAAAAACTATTTTAAAGTTGTTATATTATACTACAAAAATTATGTTAAATATATATAATTTTGATAGTTCATATTATACAAGTTATCATACACTTTGAAGTTTATATGTGGTAATTACTAATTATATTATAAATATATAGGTTGATCAACCTCATTTAAATCAATATTCAGTCACGTGTTAAGGTAAGGAATATCAACTTCTTTCATCTTCTATTATTTAAACTTACTACGGTAAGGGGTATCATTCTTTTCATCATCATAAATGGATATTATTTTCTTTCTTACTGTAAGGAATTATCATTCTTTAATTCTCGAAAATAATATTGTTTATTTCTTACTCATAAGATGTGTCATTTATTTTCATGTATTAAATTGTGGGAATAACCTTACGGCGCGGATTACCGCCTGTTGGTGAATAACCTTTCGTATTCATTCCTTATTAATCCCTGAGAATAACATTACGGCGCGAATTACCGCATGTTTGGTGAATAACTATTCGTATTCAAATTTTATTAAATTGTGGGAATAACCTTATTGCGCGGATTACCGTCTGTTGGTGAATAATCCTTTGTATTTATTTCCTATTGGTCTCTTGTGAAAATAATTAGTCTACACGAATTATCACATGACACTTTTATTCCATATTCGTTTGTAATATCATTTTCTTTCATATTCGTAAGTGATATTATTTTCCTTTATACTCATAAGGGATACCATCTTTTTCATCTTCCATTATTCAAACTTACTATGGTAAGGGATATTAATTTCCTTCACCATTTGTTAATCAAACCTGCTAGGGTAAGGGATATTATTTTCTTTCATACTCCTAAATCAAAACTTATTATGGAACTATTGCTTCTATAATTCCTGAAAATATTATATGTTCCATAATAGTTGCACTTCATCATTTCAATTGAACCTTCCTATTTACGTGAACCTTTCTATTGAACTGTAACCGTTATTCTGAACTGTGGATCTTGAATATCATTTTTGAATTTCACTCCACATCATGTTGACAATTTGGACATTATTTGAATCTGCACAAAGTAAACTTCCAATACTTATTGTTTATCCTGTTTCTTCTGTTCATCATTTATATCACTGTTATTTGTACTAATCATCAAGAATCAAACTGTTGTGAATATTTATGGTCGGGGGCACAAATGCAATATAATTGTTGAACATATGATAGGTTAAATGCGATATAATAGGTTAAAGGCGATACATCTGTTCGGTGTCTCTTATGACACGTGGTGAATGTTCTCTTTGGCCCGTAGTGCAAAGATGAACTGTTGTTTGGTATGATTATGACCAAAGGCTGAATCTGGTATAATCATGATCATTGGTGTTATATTGAATATCTTTGGGCCGTAGTGCAAAGATGAACTGTTGTTTTGTCTGATTATGACAAAAGGCTGAATCTGGTATAATCATGACCGTTGGTGTTATATTGAATATCTTTGGCCCGTAATGCAAAGATGAACTGTTGTTTTGTATGATTATGACCAAAGGCTGAATCTGGTATAATCATGACCGTTGGTGTTATATTGAATATCTTTGGCCGGTAGTGCAAAGATGAACCGTTGATCTGCATGATTATGACCAGGAACTGTGAATTTGTATTATCATGACTAATGGTATTTCAGATGATAAAAATTGATGATATTTTTCCTAAATAGATAAGCGAGTGTACATTATAGTCTGCATTTTTCTTCTAATAGATTGCTCATTCCGCTGTTATTATTGATCTGAATATTGTTCAAGAATTTAACTACAGTTTTTGATATAAACTCTGTAGTCTATTGTATTCTGTCAAGAACTCAACTGTTGAAGGCTAACGATAATTTATTCGTCATTATCTTAGTCATGATATTCTTTATTGGGCTATTTGAGCTCACCCTTTCTTTTCGTTCCATTATTTTTCAACAGGAGATGAGAACGTAGCTGGGTCTAGCCGGGGGATGGAGTGAGAGTCCGAGGGATAGCTATCATAGTCTTCACGTGTTGTAAAATAGTGTGACAATAATAGTGAATACTTAGTTGTGTATTATTATACAATGTATTGTTAAACGTTGTACTACCTTGTAATAATTTTGTTGTAGTCTTTTGACAACTCAACTTTGAACTGTGTGAGCCCAGATTTGGGGATGTCACAAGGAATATATAATAATTATACTACAATTTAAGAGTAATTTGCTATCAGATTTAAGTTACATAAAATGTGATAGTTTACCGATAAAAAAAATTTATGGTCACATGTTCGAATATACCACATTAAAAAAGTTGTATATTATTTATAAGAAGAAAAAGCATATTTAAAATTGATACAAATTGTTAAAATTATAAATAATTTTTTTTATAATTAATAGTTAATTTTAAATAATTTATAATATTAATTATAATTGTATTGACTAAAATAAAATAAATTAATAATAAAATATCTTAAATTAATTTCAAAAAATTCATAATGATCATATATTTGATAAAAGATATGGTATAAGTATACTTTTTGATATTTTCACATGTAAATTGTCACTATAAACTTATAGCGATGGTAAAAACTGTTGTTATAGACCTATAACGATACTTTTCATATGAAAATATCAAAAAATTCAATGAAAATATCAGTTTCCTTGTTCTTGTTTCCGGTTGTCTCTCAAATTCTGAATACAGTGATCTTGTTCCATATATAGTATAATTTGTTATTTGCCCAAATTCAAATTTAAGTGTGAAATTCTATTTTCAAATATGAATCATCAATAGTATTTTTGTGATAAAAAAAATAATTATAAAAAATAAATACAAAATAATATGGTTTGTTTATGGTTTATTATTACCATTAGACTCATCCATATATATGGTGGATCATTAACTAATTATACATTATCACATTATTTTATAAATTAATTTTTATAAGATTTTTTTGTCATCATAACAATACTCCAGAATCATATATATATATATATATATATATATATATATATATATATATATATATATATATATATATATATAGATCTAGGCATTAAGCTTGAACATTTTAAATTTTCAGTGGGTATCAATTTAGCTGATAAACCATAAGTTAGTTTAAGAGCCAATCAACAAAATAAAAAATAAAGAATTTTTAAGATATACATATAAAAGAAATCATTCAAAATATTTAAGGGAAATTGGCAATATGGCGTAATAAAAGCATTGCGTAGCTAACAGCACGTTTGTATATTATCCAAATGAGTCCTATATATTGAACCAAAATATATCAATTTTTGTTATAAATAAACACAATGATATAATTTGTATATTAACCGAACGAGGCCTTCTATATATTGGACAAAAATATATCAAATTTTATTATAAATAAACAAAATAATATAATTTATAAGTTAGTAAATAATAAATTAAATTGATGTATCTCGACATGTTTAGCATTGATTATAAAATGAACTAGTTTGATTCCCGCACAGGGCAAGGACTGTTTTGATATATATTTAATTAAAAAATAATTATTAATAAATGATGATAATAACATTACGACAAAATAAATTTTTACTAATCATTATTTATGTAATTTCTTTACTTCAAATTAATTTGAAATACATAACATTCATGTAAAAATATAAATAAATTAACTTTAATATATAATAATAACTTCAGTAAGATAGGAGTGAGAACCACCTATAATCTATTTATCACTATAAAAACAATTCCAAGATAATAAGATTAACAATAAGAGAGAAATTAAAATTACTCTTGACAAAAAATAATATCTTCTCGACTTCTAGTAAATATTAATAATTTAAAATAATTTAGTTACTTTTATTAATAAATAAACATAGCTAGAGTCCTAAACTAAATTTTATTATTTTTAATTTTATGCAGCTTCTATCTTACTAATATACTCCTGATTCTAAATATTAATATACTATTGTTAAGAGTCCAATATATCTTCCAATATGGTATCTAAACTAATTACCGTGTGTTCCGATATATAAAATTGATATTGGCTTATTAAAAATACATTTTTGAGATAATTTTAAATTTTAAATTAAATTATTCATTTAAATTTTAAAAGCAATATATTTCATAATTAGTAATATTTTAAATATAATTTATAGTAATAATCATATTTTTATTGACAAGAAATCATATCAATTTCAGATTTATAATTTTATACGAATTGACTTATTAAAAAATCAATATTAATCTATATCTTTAAATATATATCTCAAAATATTCCAATACCATATCTTAAAATATTCACAAGGTGACAGACAGTGCACTGCCATCTGTAAATCAAATTTAGTGACTGATTCCACCCCATAATTCCCATCTCTGCTGTAACAAATAAAATTGACAGGTCATCTTGCGATAATACATATATTATACATTATTAATCTCTCGTCAACATCATAAATAATGTCCTTATTGGGATTTTACAATCACATCTCTTTGACATATTTACCATTGAATACAAAATGAATGAAGCCGAATCCCCCTCCCTATGTCCATTAAAGAATGTCCCTCCCCCCTTTATATCTACAACCATATCTACCCTTTGTAACCACTCCAATGTAGAAAAAGAAAGATTAATAACCGAAAAAATATAGATATACCAAAAAATAGGAAGCTTTAGACAAGGGAATAAAGATTGAATGCATACTATCTGTCTGCATTGTAGGGCGACACCCTGGTCTTAATAGGTTTCAGCTTCAAACCCATACTTTCTGGAGAGAGAAGTTCAGGAGAAATGCACGATGGGCTGAGGGGACTCCTTGGACTGCCACTGAACTGGCTCACCCTGTAAAGACCATACCCCATGAGGAAATACTCCATAGGTATCAACATTGCATGCGGCTGCTCTTCTGTCACCATTGATCCACAGGCCTGTACCTGCACAAACCAATTCTTGAGTAAGCAAAGGATTCACGCATTCATTCAATAATCTCAACACGATATTCTTGTGGATAATTAACATTAAATTGTATTGTGGAAACTTCTCTAGGATCCAGATTATTATAGTCATAAATAGTCATACACGATGAAATCTTTTTTTAAAAAAGTTTTTTAGGATTGATTTCAACTGAACGACACTAAACAACAATTGGAATCATGTTTTCTTTCGGATTTAGGTTATAGGCAGCCTTATACATGAAGCATCACATACCTCAACTAAGGCACTGTATCTTCTATCCAGTTTTGCAGTCATATGGACGGATTCCGAATGGAAAGGAGAGCTATCCCCCACAAATATGAGTGTTCGACATTTTAGCCTCTTCAATCCTTCAGTAATGTCAGGTCTCCTAATCATTGATTAAATGGAAGTTTAGATTCTAGTGACGCAACATAAGTAACTCAGGAAAAAGTATGCACTCCCAACAAGTGATACAAAAAGCAACCTCTTGCTCATATTTACCTATCAATTGCTTGAAGATACCACAAAACATTTATGCTCTGCCTCTCATCCAGTAACTGAAAGAACGAAAGAGTTAAAAATTAATTAAAAAAAGCTAAACATCAACAAACGTTACACTATATTCAATTCAAATTGGAAAAGAGCAAAAGAACAATTAACTCCACTAATATGTATGCAAAGAAAGAGAAGAGATAGGAAGAGTTGAAGCACTAACTCGTCTGCAGGCTTGAACTATATCTGATTCAGGGACTTCTGGGCTGCCACGAACTTCCTGATAAAATTAAAAACATCTCACTACTCAAACTGATCAATTAATGAAAAAAATAGGACAATATAAAAGAAAATGAAACTCATTGCTCGAGTGGTAGATTACTTTGCTGAAGTATCGGTAGAGCAAACACTCCTTGAGCAAATGACACATCCCGTAGAAATATAGCAGATTCGACATCACCTACATGCATAAAGGAAGTTAAGCTTTGCAATAGAAGATGATAATCTCCTTTTTCCATGTCTTAATTAAAGCGGGGAATGAAAAATAGGTACCTTGTTACATAACCATTCAGTCCAAGAAGGTGCCTTGCATAGAGGGGAAACAAGTATCAAACCAAGAACACGCTCCCTGTATTTAATCTGTAACACGGAACTTTAATCAATCAAAAAAACTAGCAATCATTTGATGAAAGAACACAAGGGCGAGATTACTAAAATTTGGGCATACAGCAAATAGGGTGAGGATATAAGCGCCCGCCATTGCCCCCATGCACATCACTGCACCAAGCCTAAACAAACCGATATTCATCCCATCAGTAATACAAATTTAACACGCCATCTAACTGTTACTTTCTCCACTATGCAAAAAGATAAAAGCTTGGAGGGATATTCAATGAGTATTATGTCGTTCTACCTATTCTTTATTCCAGTAATATAACAAGTAGAAGGTAATATCGCTTCAAGTACCGTTGAAAGTTTAAAGACCAAGACATGACATTTTCAAGACCAAAGAAAGTATAAATACATGCACACTACAAAGTGTAGTGAAGTTATGTTTTTTGTAATTACCTAAAATAATTTAACACCTCAAGGATTTGATCTGCTAAATCATCAACAGAAGGAACAGGGTCATCATGATAAATTGCTGCAGCTCCCAACTGCAAGAACTCTTGTAAAAGCCCAGAATATAACATGAATAATGGCATTTAGTAATAAGGAGGAAGAACTCCAGTAAAAAACAAAGTAGTAGGAAACAGAATTACAGAACAATAGAAAATCTAGAAACCAATTCACAGACCTCATGTCCCGGAGGACTGATATGGTAGATGCAGAAATTGTGAAGCAACAGAGAAGCTGCTTCTGGACAAAAGAATAATCCTTGGAAACACGACACATCTGTTACAATTTTTACAGAAGTAAAAGTAGAATTTTCCTTAGATAACAGATTGATATCAACGAAATAATGACAAATATAGATATAGAACCAGTGAATGAGAAACTAAGAAATCTGAAAGAAGAAAATTATCACTTACGATTTAGAGCTAAATCAGGATACGTGATAAGTGCTGGCTTGTCCTGGTCGCCATACACAATAACAGACACAGAACCGCAGCCAGTCCGTATAATATGTTCCTAGATAAAGATTACAAATGACACATTACAAAACCTTCTAGACAACAATAAAATAGAAGGAAAAAATAAAAACAAAAGAAATAGTAACACTCATAAAAAGGAGGTTCTTAACTGAAACAGTATAAGTGGTGAAGTACAAGTATATTATTCTACACAAAATGGATATTTGTTAACAATGAATAATCATTTTCTTTATCAAAAGTCCCCGAGTAAAGTAAAATCACAGTCATTGATGAAATAACTTTTATTCTGGAAACGGCATGGCCATATACACTGATCCTTTTCCAAGCCAGCTTGCTTCATCAGCCAAACATATACCATAACATAAGATTAAATGGTCAAGGGCTTCTACTTTTATGCAAGGTGATAAGTTAATTTTTTCTACTTGTCAATCATTGAATTCTTAAAAAAGTAGTATCACTTTAAACAATTGAAATGGTGTCTAGTATTATTAAAATGACATTGACAGATAACCAAATTAAATGAATGATGGCAACTTCGAACCATATAGAACTATATATAAGAAGGCAAAGTAACAGACACACTGTGCTAGCACGGAATAAGGAAATGACAGGTATTATGAGGGTCAGCTGATAACAGCATATTTTTAGTTTTTTACCAATAACAATAAGAACTCACAAGAAACACCAAGAGGGAAACATAACAAATAAATCGAAAAAATTTAAAAGGGAAAAAGAGGTTCTAGTGTCAATTAGTCCATGATCAAGGGCATTCTATCTGGGTATCGATAAACAAGAGCAAAACATTAATTTTATTACACACAAGTAAGCTAATGCAGCAATTCTGTTAGAACAAAGGCCATTTATCATATAAATTGAAAAAACAAACAGCATAAAAACATAGAATTCGGGTATTAATTTTCTTTCCCATAGTTTTCTTGGCATCAAAGAGAAAATAATAAAGCCAATGAGACATATAAAGATACCCATTTCGAAATAAAGAACAACAGAAGAAGAATCTCCTCCATAGAAGGAAAGAATGAGTGAATTTCAAAAAACAAGAAATGAAATTAACAGATCTAAAAATTAAAATCATCCAATTTGTATAAGTCATACTAAAAGATTAGGATTTCAGAATAAATTCCAGAGTTCCCCCCAAATGCTCAAAAACCAAACACAAGAAATTGAAATATTTGGAAATCTATTGACCAAACCAAATTATGCACATTAGCATAAGGATGTGAATTTATATGTCAATTAAAAAAAATGGAATAGAAATGGGTAATGAATTGAAACCTCTCCGCCGAGATAGATAGTCTCCATATCAACAGAAACGGAATCGCTTGACTCTGCCATGGCCGTCGGCTCTGTGTGCCTGAAAGCCGAAAGCCTCTCTCTCTCTCTCTCTCTCTCTCTCTCTCTCTCTCTCTAAATTTCTTCTCTCTAACAAGGCTTTGAGTTTCCAATGGCTTATATAAGAAGTGATTCTTTCCCTTTTTCTCTCTCTAAAATATGTATAATAAGAGCGAGACGTATCTTTAGTCACTTTTAATATAATATTATTTAATTAATAATTTAATTGTATAAATATAATAAATATTTAAAAATATAAAAATAAATAAAATTTATTTTAATTTAAAGTATCAGAACATTATTTTTATAATAATATAAATATGTATTTTGATAAATCAGATTTTAATAACTTATATTATTATAAAAGTATTAATATATAATTTTAAATCAAATAATTTTTTATATAATTTTATATTTTTATATGTTTATTATATATTAAATTATTAAGTTAATAATTAAATATTAAAAAGCATTTAAATTAATTTATTTTACGTCAATCTAAAAACCTTTTTTATTAATATAATAATTGTATGTATAATTTTTGTAACTGAAAAATAATAACCTAGAGAAGGTTAATTTTTAGTTTAATTTAATTTTTTAAACCTCCACCGACGATTTTGGTGTCCCAAAAACAACGGCTGGTTATTCCTTACAAACAAACAAACGGAGCCACGATTAACCACCGACACCTTGGCAGATGACAGTTGCCTTTTGGTTGTCACAGATCCTATTACGGTGTCGTATTCTGCTTGTTTTGTTTTTCATTTATTCATTTTTCAATATTCCTTTATTTTATTTCCTCCCTCAAAGAATTATATCCATTCTTCAAAGAATTTCCAGAATACATTTTACACATAAATTAAAAAATAATAATAATAAGCCTTTTTTATATATACTAGTAGAACCACCAAATGACATAATTTGTCCTTTATTTCATGTTATATGTTGTCATTTGTTTCATGTACATGTTGTCATTTTTTTTTAAATATTCTAATTTATTAGAGACTATTTTTAGGACTGTTGTCAATAAAAATCGAATCCTCAATTTTTATTAATATATTAATAGCAATGAGTCATTCCAATGATTGTCGATAAGTTGTTGTCATTCTTTTAAAAATGAAAAAATTATACCGTAGACCATCATTTTAAAGACAATGGGAGTAATACACAATTAGTCAATATATTTAAGTTCACCCTCGCATTATCTTTTTATTATTTATATTGACATAATTACTAACTAAACTCTCATTAAATTATAAAATATAAATATAATTTGAAAATTTATAAATTTATAAATGACTCCTTTTGGAAAATATAAAATACTTAAGGATAGTACTATAATGACCTCAAGAATATTTTATTTTAACAAATGAAATTATTAGAGTGACAAATATATGATTTATCTACCAATTTAATAATCGTAAAAAGAAAAGTATTCATGATTAATCCTTTCCTTTTCTTTGATATAATTAATTATCTCTGTCTTGTAAATGAACACCCGTTCAGCCCAAGCAAAACCAAGCGTCACGACCTTTTCTCAAAATTTTAAAAAATAAAAAATAAAAAATAATAATTAAAGAAAAAAAGAAGAGGTGTCACCATCCCACCACAAAGAAGAAAACAAAGCAAAGGGTGAACTTTGATTTGGAAATTCATATTTGATTTGACCAAATGAGTAGCCGTCCATTTGCATTTGATCCGTATATCTTACCCATCATTGGATGCTCTACGATTTCCACGTGCCTTATTATTAATCCTTTCCTTTGATATACTACTGGCCTTAGAAGCTAAACAAACAAAAGTTTAAAACTCAAGAGCCTAGCTGGCTATTCCCACTTATGAATAATGATTAATCATCTACACTCGTATATATAATTGTTCAATTCATATATATATATATATATATATATATATGTGTGTGTGTGTGTGTATCAATTTATGGATTTTTCTAGAAAAATTAGACTCTCAATTTAAAGATAGAGGGAATATATGAATATTACAAACACTTCTTAATTATAAAAATATATTTTGATAATATCATTTTTACGCGATATCAATATAAATAACTATAATATATAATACTATATACATACCACAAATTAACAGTGCTCGTTTGGTTGAAGATTTATATATTAGCACAATCAACATGTTGCTTTGACAGAAAAGATAAATGGGAAAATAAAAACAATAAATAAAAAAAATTCAATTTATTTATGAAAAATAACGATAGATGTAGTCCATTGTTTTCTCTAATTTTGGACACCTTGTCTTTAATTATTGACACTGTTGACACTTTACCTACCAAATGGAAGGCATGTGCTTTGTATATATATGTGTGTGTGTGTGTCCGTATATCTCCTAGCTATATCAAAAGTATGATGCATGAATATGAAAAAACATAACCCTATTGTTTTAATTTGTTCATGCAACAAAATGAAAAAAAAATGCTCCATCCGTCTAAAAACAAAGTAAAAAGAATAAAATAGAACTCTCATTTTTGAACTTAGCATACAAAACAAAGAGCCGTGCCCCATGAATCATCCTATGCTTGTCCATACATACACTTCACACCAGGCCTCAACCCTGAAAACTTCAGTTAATAGATACAAACATATACAGATATGAACAAGATGAAATCATGGTATCAGTTAAGGTTCCAACATTCGAAAGATTTTTTTACTGCTTGCAAGTTTAAAACATCCAAAACCATGACAACAATAGCATCTCCATCTCCCATACACAAGTAAATAATAGAATCTACTTACCATAATTCCAGACACGAGGGATCTACTTACAACCAAACTGAAAGGAAGAATAAAGCAGTATAACAGTAAAAAATAATGAAAGACTTGGAGCAGTCGGAGCATCTCTATCTTCTTTCCTTGTTCAAACTTCTTCTTAGTATATATATACCCAAATGCTACCAAGATATGCCATCATCAGTTCTGCAAAAGAACAAGAATTGGCATGTCAAATGCTCACTTATTCGGGGGCATACCAAATACTCAAAAGTAAGCAGGGTAATTAATCGACGAAACCCATCTTTTAGTGGTTGTATAAATTTGCCCACACCACCATACCCTATCAATTGCTCATTCATTCATAAATTTTGTTAGGTTAGGCTCACTGTTAGATCGGGCCTTAAAGCGAAAAATTAGGACCGGCTGTCAGCTCGAACTCAAAGGAAAAGGTCAAGCCCACGTTCGTTGAGCTCAAGCCTGAATGTTGTCTAATTATGACCCAAATTAAGGGAACACCCTCTGACCGAGAGACCCACACGACCTTCTTTAGAGTGCACAATTACAGGCTGAGAGGCCCACATGATCGTCTCTCGAGCACACAATCGCTTCTTGAGCGACGCATTTGTCAAGTGACAACTTAACAGAGAGTAGTCTAGTTCACGACATCCCACTTGCATGGTTGACAACTTAACAAAACATTTACTCATTTTATTAACTTTTCCCTCTAGTCCATTTCAGTTAAATCTTTTGTTTCTCATACAACATTTTTAAGAGACATGGAATTTTTTGTGTATGAATTTTATTGAAGTTCCCAACATTATCTTCATTGAAGCTCCAACATTATCTTCTCTTATGATAGAAGACAAATTGATAAAAACTAATACTACCTCGGTCCAGAAAGGAAAAAAGAAAATAATTTTCCTTGAAATAGCTAATGTGTGGTATGAGACCAAAACTAAAAAACTTATGCTTTACATAGACATGATTTAAATTGAATGTTATAATATTTCTTCCTGTGTTGGACTGTCAATTCGGCCAGTCAAATCTCAAACCCGATCATTCCGTCCATCAAAAGTTCATGCAAATTTAATTTAAAAATGAGCCGAGTCGAGTTTAGACAAAAATTTAAATCCGAAGTGTAATTCGGACTGAATTTGGTCAATAAATCGTTGGACTCATTATAGGCTCAACCGAATTATAATGTTTAAAACATATAAATTATATTAGACTATTTATATTAATTATTACATAGTTATACTCTCAATTTATATTTATGTATAGTACCTATGACTAAAAGTTAAGTACCATATTTTTTTAAAGTAATCACTTCTATCAATTTCATAACAAAATATAGTAATTTCACGGGAAAATTTTTTGAGATAAGATATTAAAAATAATAACTAACAAAGTATTTATAAAATAACTCATTAATGTTAATTTAAACTTCAATTTTATTAGTATAAAAAATGACGTATGTCAAACATTGTTAATAAGTTAATTTAAATTATACTCTTTTAGTCAAGAAGTCAATCTTAACAACATTATATTTTAATATGGGCTTGATCGAAAAAACCCCTAAAACTCGTGATTTTATTTGGCCCAAACTTAAACAAACTTATCATAGCTTGAGTGGGCTAAACCCATATTAGAGCTTGATAATTTTAAATTAGGCTGAGTTTAAACAACTATTTCGTAACTTAAGTTTTCTTTAACCAAGTAACCTTACTTCATAACCTAACCTCGCATTTTTTATAGTTCGACTAAGTGATTTTGTAATCTAACATACTTTTTTTCTTACTATTACATAGGCCTTTGCCACTTCAAATGGTTGCTTCGGCCTCTCCTTTTAGTGTTCCGCAATATCCATCTGCTAGTCAATCTCTTTTTTAAAGAAGTCACTTACGTCCAACAAATAAGACAACTATCTATCTTGCTTGGGCCTTGATGGTGGAATTGACATTTTTTGGGGAGGGGAGGGGAAGAAAGTTGGCCCCTTTTGCAGCAGACTGGGTAGCATCGTGGGAGGGGGAAGGGAGTTTCGAGGACAAAGCCCCCATATTTTAAAGTGCAGCACTCTGTTCTTCGGATATAATTCGATCTTTCTACGGCCAAATCTTAATTTGTGAAAAGTCTTTGATGACTTCCTTATGTAAATGTTAATTTTTAATCTTAAACACGACTCACAAAGGGTGATTGACATCTATTCCTGTGTATTAAGATTTGCATTTGATAATCTTGGACATAATTTTTTTTTAAATACACATATTTATTAATATTAAACTTCATAGTGTGAATTTTTAAATAAAAAAAAAAGGGTATCAAATTATGAATTAAATGTTAAATTTAATATTTTTAAAAAACAAAAATAAAACTCTGTATTTAACTGATTTACTAATATTATTGTAGCAGCATGCAGCCCTGACTCGAGGCATAAACAACATAAAATTGGGGGAAGGAAAAAAAACAGACGAGATATACTCCTGCCAAACGGTGTGCTTCACTTCAAGTAAGAACTTGCAGCCCAAGGCTCCCTCCAATTATGCGATTTACCACCCTTTTTTTCTTCTGCCTCAGCCTCAGACATACTCGTATAATATAGCATGTATATAAAAAGTTTTGTTTTGATTTTTTGTTGGTTCATAATTCAGAATGAAGGTTCTGTTTCGGATTCATTTGAATGGAATGCGAACTTCTCCAGTTCTTTCGTCGTTCCTTTACCCATTACACATTTCTCATATGATGCTTATAAACCAGCTTCAAATAAATTTAAACCCTCTATTTCTTTCAATTCTTCGTTGTTCATCGTCTTGCGCTGCTTTAAGAACGGCTGAAATCAATGACCCATTTGTTGGTTTCCACGATTTCGAAACCCCCATGTTTCATGAAGGGTTTAAGAAAACACCCAGAAGATTATATAACCATAATTTGCCCAATTCCATTTCTTTTGGAACTAGAATTGGGAGAGGTGGGGTTTTAGATAGAAAACAGTGGCTTAAATGGTTTTCAGAGGTGCTGCGGAATTGTGCTTCAGGTCGGTCTATAAAGGAGGGAAAGGTAATTCATGGTCAAATTTTCAGAAGCGGGATAGTTTTGGATTCTCATTTGTGGGTTTCATTGATTAATTTTTATGCCAAGTGCCGGTGTTTAGCATGTGCAAGTCGGGTGCTTGATGAAATGCCTCAGCGAGATGTTGTGTCTTGGACAGCGCTTATTTCGGGATTTGTAGCTGAAGGGTATAGCTGTGATGCTGCTAGTTTGTTGTGTGAGATGCAGAAAGAAGGTATTAGGCCAAATGAATTTACTTTATCTACTGTCTTAAAAGCTTGTTCAATGGAAGCAGATATGAATTTTGGGATACAATTGCATGCGGAGGTGATTAAAGATGGAGTCTTTACAGACATGTATGTTGGATCTGCTGCTGTCGATCTTTATGCAAAATGTGGTGACATGGAAAATGCAGCTAAAGTGTTTTATTACATGCCCAAGCGGAATGCTGTTCTGTGGAATGCTTTGCTTAATGGATATGCTCAGATTGGTGATGGAGAAGAGATTTTGCGACTATTTTGCAGCATGAAAGAAACTGAAATGAAGTTTAATAAGTTTACTTTGTGCAATGTTCTCAAGGGATGTACACACTCGGGAGATTTAGGCTCTGGCCAACTCCTGCATTCTATTGCCGTCAAGGTCGGGTATGAACCTGAGGAGTTTCTTAGTTGTAGTCTGGTGGATTTGTACTCCAAGTGTGGGCTGGTAGATGATGCACTTAAATTATTTTTTAGGATAGAATGTCCTGACATTGTGACATGGAGTGCAATGATCGGTTGCCTTGCTCAGCAGGGGAGGAAGCAAGAAGCAGCCGAACTGTTCCTTTCAATGAAGCGTGCTGGTTTGACACCTAACCAGTTTACCCTGGCTAGTCTTGTTAATGCCGCCACCAATCTGGGTGGACCACTTTATTGTAAAAGCATCCATGCTTGTGTTTACAAATATGGGTTTGAATCTGATAACGTGGTCGGCAATGCATTAATCACAATGTACATGGGGCTTGAATCTTTTCATGATGGTTACCAGGTTTTCCGCGCAATGAGTCATTGGGATGTCATATCGTGGAATAGCCTTTTGTCTGGATTCCGTGACAATGAAACCTGTGATCCAGGGACTACAATCTTTAAGCAGATGCTTGTGGAAGGTTTCACGCCCAACACATCCACTTATGTCAGCACTCTAAGGTTATGTACCAGCCTCTCAGATATCAACTTTGGGAAGCAGGTACACGCACATATTGTTAAAGACAACCTCGACAGTGATAACTACATAGGGTCCACTCTCATTGACATGTACGCCAAGTGCAGGTGTATGGAAGATATAGAAGTGATATTTAGTAGATTGAATGAGAAGGACCTCTGCACTTGGAACGCAGTAATTACATGTTATGCACATAATAGTCAAGGGGAGAAGTCTGTTCAATACTTCATTCAGATGCTTAAGGAAGGTCTTAAGCCAAATGAATTTACAGTTGCTAGCTGTTTGAGGGGCTGCTCCGGGATAGCAAGTCTTGTTAATGGGCGGCAGTTGCATTCATTGGCAATCAAGTCTGGAAATTTTGATGATATAGTTGTTGTGAGTGCAATTGTTGATATGTATGGAAAATGTGGGTGCATTGATGAGGCCGAGATTATCTTTAAAGGCATGAACTCACATGATACAGTGTCGTGGAACACAATCATTTGTGAATATTCACAACATGGGCAGGGGGAAAAAGCTCTCAAGGCTTTTAGGAATATGATAGATGAATGTGTCTCACCTGATGGGGTCACTTTCATAGGCATTCTTTCTGCATGCAGACATATGGGCTTGGTTGAAGAAGGGAAGAAGCATTTCTTCTCAATGACTGAAGTTTATGGGATTACACCTTCGATTGAGCACTATGCCTGCATGGTTGATATCCTTGGTCGGGCTGGCAAACTTGATGAGGTTGAAAGCTTCATTGAGCAGATGAATCTACCTCCTAATGCTTTGATTTGGGAGTCCGTCCTAGGGGTTTGTAAGGGTCACGGAAATGCAGAACTTGGTCTAAGAACTGCAGAGAAACTCTTTCAGATTGAACCTCATATAGATTCAAACTATATATCTTTATCCAACATTTTTGCAGCCAATGGGATGTGGGATGGTTGCTCTGAGACTAGGGCATTAATGTCCGGTCGAGGTGTTAAAAAGGAAACTGGATGTAGTTGGGTCGAAGTTGATGCTCAGATACACGTTTTCAGGTCTCAAGATGCTTCACATCCAAGGATTTGTGAAGTCTACCAAAAGTTGGAGGAGCTAAGAGACAAACTTACTTCCGTAGGTTACGTGCCTAATGTAGAGGATGTACTGCACAATGTAACTGACAGCGAGAAAAGGGATAGTCTCAACAATCATAGTGAAAGATTGGCTCTAGCATTTGCCTTGATAAACAGCATCCCAAATAAAACAATTAGAATCTTTAAGAATGTTCGCACGTGTGGAGATTGTCATGAATATATGAAGCTCATATCAGACATCACCAATCAGGAGATAGTTGTTCGTGACATTAACCGCTTCCACCATTTTCAAAATGGTGTATGCTCATGTCAAGACTATTGGTGATTTCATCTTTGGGATGTGAGGTAATATTTGCTTTGGTGACTAGTTTCTAATTTTTTTGTTAATTGACCGCCTACAAGATCCTAAGTTGAAGCAATTTCTATATGTAACTGTGGGGATGTCCAGTTGAATGTTTCGCCTTATGAAACATCAATTACTAAAAGCCTTATACATGCTTTGGAATGCCTATATAAAGCATGAAGCTTTCAGCATGCTGAATTGGTGAAGTATGATAAACTAGAAGGTAAAAAAAAGTCTCATACATTATGAACTTAAGATGCTTTGATATTTAAACCATTTTGATCGGAACTAATATCTGTTTAGGTTTTTTTGCAGGTTACATGGCTGCATGTTCCCCTACTCAAAGCCCAAACAAGTTCACTACCATTATCTTATTGCAGGTTTGTTTTCTTACAAGCATTAAAGTTTTCATCTAACCACCTTGTTGCCTAAGTTTTGTTGTTTGTCTATTTTTTTCTTTAAACTGCTTTCTCTTCCTTTTCGTATTTTGATTACTTGCTTAAAAACAGTTGTTGTGCTGAAGTTGTAACAACATCTGTGCATTTTTCCCTCCTCGAGATTATGGATATTTTAGTAATACTTCTGTTGATTCTCTAACAGCTGGAAATGCACTGCAGCAAAATTTTATTTTGACACCATGAGTATTTTGAGGTCCATGGATATGTGATTTTGGAGTCTTGGTTGCTGGGGAAGATGCCACTGCTCATAGTTGACATGTTATGTATGCATGACTTATACACATCCACCTAAGATTGAAAGGTGCCACGAGATGAATGTATGAGATGGTGGATAATTTGACTCTAATGGCATATGCAGTTAATAAGGTCTATGTGATTGCAGGTAATTATGCTAGACCATATTAACTCCTGTTAGTGAATGTTTTTGACAGTATAGTTTTTTGAAAGTCAACCTGATATTAGCTCATGGATGTCTGTTTTTTATGCAACACTGGGTCAAGGCAGATTTTACTAATTTGACATATGATACTCATGACAGTTGACTCCTAATCATTCCATTGAGAACGGTAAATGAACTTCTTTTTGTAGAAAATAACGATAAATAAACTTCAGTAGCTACCAGTTTGATATTCGACAAAATTACTTACTATAACACAAGATTGCTATTGTTTATTTTCTGAGTGCTAAACTTGTTCAATACCCACAAGTCAGTATCTACAGGGAAATAACTATATTTACCTCATGGACAAATTCTCTCTTTACTCTTCATTGTTCTATGACAACTTACCAAAACACATGCTTTCACATCTCTTTTATTTCATCCCTCTCCTTTTTTCCGTTCTTGTGAGCAATAATTAAATATTTCGACACAATAGCATTCTCATTTGGCTGCATTTACGAAGTCAGGTTATTTTCTCTCTGGATTTTGACAATGTCTTTGTAGAGCATACTTCGATAATTTGATTGTTTAATCTTTTTCTGTCAAAATATAAAAATACTCCCTCCATTCCACAAAAAAAGTCTCATTTACAAAATTAGAAAGATTAAGGGTATATTTTTGTTCTATGTTTACCCCTAAATTTATGAGTGCTTAGTTTAGTAGTGGTGAGTGGTGACATGATAATAAAATTATGATGATAAACTTGAGAATATGGTGTCATTTTATACCATGATTAATAGAAGTGAGACTCTTTTTTTGAAACAAAATTAAATGGCAAATGGGGCTCTTTTTGTGGATATACATACTTCACGCTCCATTTACAAATTTGACAGGAAAAAGTAAAAGCAGCAAGAGAGAGAGACAAATGTGAAAACACACATTAACCCTCCATTAGGAAGAACCACTCCAAACAGTTGTAGCTGAGGCACTTTGGATCAAAGTTCCCTTCCTCAAGACAGTTGTAGCAGCCAATTTCCACCGCCTCTGCTGCTATACCTTCAGCAGCTGCCACCCTGGTAGCAGTCCCTTGCCATGTGCTCAGTCTCCCTGTTGTCCATTTTTATTATGGTACTTCTTTCTCGTTGCATATTCCATTATTACGCTACTTTGTTTTTGTTTTAGAACAGATTTGGCTGGTTAAGTTTTGCAACCGTGTGGCACGTAAATATATATACATTCATCAAATGGGCTTTTGTCATTAATATTTCATGAATTGTTAAGGTCATTGTATCTCTTGCAGAATGGCAGTATTATTGAAGCAGAAGTAGATAATAGAGATTTTATGGTCTAGTTATTTGCAAGAAGTTGCCAGCATTGCTAAGCAGATCCACTGGTCTAGTGGAAGGAGTCTTTCTGTTAACAAGGGCGCGGCCCTATGTTGCATATTGACGGGGGCAACAAATTGCCCTTATTTTAATTTTAATTCTTTAATTCTGTTTTACAAAAAACTACATTTTGTAAAGTCTACACTTGCCCCCGTAACCTTTGACCCCCACATATCTCTCTCTACAGTGCATCTTTTTCTAAAACTAAGTAAATTAATGGGAATATCACACTTATGATTAATACGCATTCGTTTTTACTGAATTAATAATTAATGCATTAATAATAATGCTATAATTACAAAACTATAGATACAAAATGATTTGAATAGATGTGTTTAGTTACAAGTCATTGGACAACACATGAAAAACAAATCATCAACTGTGCATCATTTTATATCTAACCTTTTGGTATTCATGTTCGATTATTATTTTTTTAAATACCTGCACTGTCTACAAGTGTGTGAATTTTATAACTAATATCAACAATATTATCAACACAATTACAGTAATTCCACATTCATATAGTGAGAAAATTATAAGAATGATTCTTTTCACAATTAAAAGAAAATATAAACTCGAACATGAGACTTAAGAAACTCTAATTAAAGTATTATATATATATATTTATTTATTTAAATGGAGATGAGAATTCAATTGGACAACTTTTTTGTTAAATTATTCAATCTGATTGGAGAATGTCACGCACTTATGACAAGTGTATTTCTTCCTATTGGCTTAAACAAGCGGGACCATTACACGTAGCCTCTAAAGTAGCCAATCAGAATCATAAAAACACGTATCAATTTATTCAAACCAACCAAACGACGTCGTTACATCATATACGCCCTCCAACTAGTAATTCTGTCAAAAAAATTAGTTGATCAAACAGTCTCTGCAAGACTGTGTTTCGACACCTCTACAAACTCCAACCAGTCCTCTTGGAATCGAGAGGGACACACTAATGGCGAGAACATTTGTGTTAATTTTATGCTTAGTGCTTGCATTTTCATGGGCACCCATCTTTTATTGTTTGAAGAAGCCAGTTGGGGTTAGCTAGAAAAGAAGATGCCCTTTATATAAAATGTGGTATCTGTGAAAAACTTGCACATCAGTTATACCAACAAGTCCAGAATAAACAAGCTCAGATCTCTCCCAGAAAGGTAATCTTTTTTCAACTGGGTTTATCCCAAGCTCGATATTAGCTGTTTATTTGTATTTTGCGCAATAGTATGAAGTGGGTTTGTTTTCATTCTATGTATATGTGATTGTATCTATATAATTGAGTGATTTGTTATTGTTCATTTTGTTGGTATTGACTGTGACTTGTATAATTTTTAATTAGCAATTGGGTTGTAGTATTGGCTATATGTTTATATATTGGAGTGTTTGATAGCTATATATTTGTTTTGTTGATTTTGTGATCAGATCTCAGAGTATGAAATCATTGAAATTTCGGACTGGATCCTTAAAATTTATATTGTTGAACAAGGAGATAGATTGGAGGTAAGATGATGTGTTTGGCTTTGTTTCTTTAACCTCGTTGAATGTTTTGGAATGAGTATTTACAATTTAGAATATTTACTCTTCAAAGATAGATGAGGGAACTTATCTCAAACCAAAAAATAAAGAATAAAAAATCAATCAGACTGAGTGTTAATTAATATTCTGCATAATTGATGGGGATCAGTTTACTATTCACGTGTTTACTGTTCACGTGGGGATTTGATTGTTTTGTTTTGATGTATTTTATTTATATTTGGATTGTTATTATTTTAGGGCGTTATTGGTATTTTATTTCTATTAAGTAGGGTTATTTGAGTCTTTAATTGTTTTATTCAGATTAGGGTTTTGGGTCTATTTAAAGACTGATGTAATCTGATTTTATTACGCTATTATTATTAATTCTGAAATTACCCTAATTGTTGGTTGCGATCAATATCTCTCTCCCTACTGCGGTTGGGAAACCCTAGGGGTAGTGGTTCTCCTGCGGTTGGATCACCCTAGTTTTTATCAATTTTCCTTATTGAATTACCATTATCAGTGCATTATTTGACCATCTATTTTCGTCCTACATCAAAGTGGTATCAGAGCCGAACCTGGAAGCCATTCACAGCCACTGTTAGCGTCAGAAACATCGCCGGAAAATTTTGCCTTCGCCAGAGACTCGTCGGAACCCTAGCATCGCCGAAGCTCTCACCTCAGTCCTCCACCGCCACTGCTACCTCTTCCAGTCACACGAATCATCATAGCCGACAACAACACCCAAATCAGAAAGGAGATCAGAAAAGAAAAAGAAGAGACAGACGGATAAGACGAAGGGAGGAAGGGGGAACGTACTCGTCGATCGCCTCTGTAACTGCCTCTCACCATCGACTCTGCCGCCGACGAGCCTGTTGTACCAGTGTGCCGATCGTCTCGCTAGGCACTTTCAGTTGCTTTCACCATCGATTCTGCTGTGCACCGCCACCGATTGATCCTTCATCGTCTCCGACCATCGACCCTCTCTCTGCATCGTCGTCGCGCTGCGTGTATGCTGGGACTGAAAAGGAAAGTGGGTAACCCTCGTTCCTAATCGTTTCTTAAAACTGATCTTCGTAAAACTACCTTTTAGTCCCCCACAGTTGAGTTTTCCATTTAAGTTATATCCTCTAGTTTGATAACTTACATTGCAGCCCCTGAAACTTTCCTGGAATAGCCCTGAACTTTCCAATATTTGCATGTTAACCCCTGTATCGTACTTTCAGTTCAGTTAGGTCCCAAAAAAAAAAAAAAAAAAAAAGAAAAAGTACAAAAGTTCAGCTTAAATTTTTTCTTCAAATATAGGATATATACCTTAATTACTTGGATTTTCTATACTCACTGCATAACACTAAAAATTTTGAAAATTCGTGTGGATTTATTTTTCTTAAATTGCATATTATTCCTGCTAGTTGGGCATCATTTAATTGTGATTGTTGAATTTTTGGAAACTGCGATTACATTAGCCTTAGAATATTAATTTAATTGCTACAATTAATTTCTAATTATCTCAGTTTGCATTTGCATCATGACGACCCGTAGTGGAACCCAGTATGGTATGCCTATAGAAGACACACTCAACCAAATAATGGCTAAACTGACTAACTTAGAAACTCAGGTGGGCACATTGACTGAAAACCTAGCTACAACAACTAATAGGGTTCAAGTCCTTGAGCAAGTACGACCTGTAGTTGAACCTAGAAGAGGACAAGAACAAGAAGTCAATAGGGGACATGAGGACATTTTAGTTCGTGATGAGGTACCCGAAAGGATTCTAGTTCGTGATGAGGTACCCGTAAGGGACCCTAATCAGCATAGACCTAGGCAACATTTTGAGCCTAGATACGTGGAACATCCCGAACTACGAGACCGTAGGAACCGAGACATGGGTTATGATGACCGTAGGGAGTATGACTACCATGAGCCTCGAGATTATGCCTACCGTGGACCTAGAAATGCAAACCATTATGACCGAGCTTATGAAGATGACACTAGAAAAATAAAGGTTGACGCCCCTGAGTTTGACGGTAGATTTGACCCTAATGCCTTCCTTGACTGGTTGTCCAGTATGGACAAATTTTTTGAGTGGTATGACATGTCCGATGAGCGTAGGGTTCGTTATGCAAAAATGAAATTGGTCAAACAAGCAAATTTGTTCTGGTCTAGTGTTGAGAGAGACCTTGAGCGTTTGAGAGACCCACCCATTACACGTTGGGCAGAGATGAAAGCTCGTCTCCGAAAATATTATCTCCCCATCGGCCATAAAGATAGGTTGTGTGATCAGTTGAACAGTTTAAGACATGGCAATTTGTCTGTCTCTGACTATATTAGCAAGTATAGGGAGTTGATGAAGCGTTGTGAGCTTATTGAGGATCCTCGAATGACAATCTCTCGATTTAAAAATGGGCTAAGAGAAGATGTTCAGTTTCAGATGAGCTCCCTCCAGCTTACTTGTCTAGATGATGTCTTTCAAGCCGCCTTAGACCATGAGTACCATTTGAAGAGATCTTCTTCTAGGAGAGTGACCTCTTATCCGAACCAGTTTAGTGGACGTAGTGCCCTACTAGGCCGATCTTTTTCCGGACCCCAAACTACTTCTAGGGCGAGTAACACAGTGAATGGACCGAGTAGAGACCTTAGACAAGGGAAGGGTGCTTTAACACCCAAACCTACAGAGGGTGGCCGAGAGAGATGTTACTCATGTGGAGAACTTGGCCATAAATCCTTTGAGTGCCCAAAGAAAAACCGAGTGGGAATGGTGCATGAGGGACTCGAAGAGGAGGAGGAGCCACACGAAGATGAGGTGGAAGGTGAGTACTGTACAGAGGATGAGGAAGCTGATGCGCACCTCGAACATATTGACAAGACCTTAAATGTCATGAGGTGCATTATCGCTAATCCTAAGAAGACGGAGGATTGGAAGAGAACGACTATATTTCAAACGTATAGCAGAGGTGGCGGTGTCTCTTCTAAAGTGATCATTGATGGGGGAAGTTGTTTGAATGTGGTTGCCAAAACAGCTGTTGAGCGATTGAAGCTAAAAGCAGAGCCACACCCCCAGCCATATAGTGTCGCTTGGGTCAATAAGACATCTATTCCTGTGTCACAGAGGTGTCTAGTACCGATCCACCTAGAGAGCTATGAGGAGAATATTTGGTGTGATGTCCTTCCAATGGATGTTGCACATATTCTTTTAGGGCGACCTTGGCTATATGATCATGATGTGACACATTATGGGAGATCAAATACATATGTGTTTACACACAAGGGAAAGAAAATTTCCTTGGCACCTATTAGGCCTCGAACGTCATCAAAGGGGCAACCGAAGGAAAACAACACACCTGTGCAACCAACAAAGTCTCTTCATATCCTTAGTAAGAAGGAATTTGAAAAAAGCATAAAAGAGACTAAGGTTGTATATGTTGCTGTGGCTAGAGAAGTTAGGGAGGTTCCTGAGGGGAACATTAGTGATGTACCTAGTGATGTTAGGCAAATTCTCCATGAGTTTGTCGATGTGATGCCTAGCGAGCTACCGAGTGGATTACCACCCCTTAGAGATTTGCAGCATGCCATAGACCTTGTACCAGGGTCTTCTTTACCTAACCTACCCCATTATAGGATGAATCCTACGGAGCAAACGGAGATGAGACGTCAGGTAGGAGAACTGTTGAGTAAGGGTTTTGTGAGGGAGAGTTTGAGCCCTTGTGCTGTACCAGCCTTATTTACCCCAAAGGCCGATGGAAGTTTAAGGATGTGTTGTGACAGTCGAGCCATCAATAAGATCACGATCAAGTATAGGTTTCCCATACCTAGGCTTGATGATATGCTAGATATGATGAGTGGATCTCGAGTGTTCACCAAAATAGATCTACGGAGTGGATATCACCAGGTCCGCATCCGTGAGGGAGATGAATGGAAAACTGCCTTTAAGACGAGTGACGGCCTGTATGAGTGGTTAGTCTTACCCTTTGGCCTAACCAATGCACCTAGCACATTTATGCGAGTTATGAATCAGGTGTTACGGCCTTTTATTGGCAAGTTTGTAGTGGTCTATTTTGATGACATCCTCATTTATAGCAATACCCGAGATGAGCACATGCTTCACTTGCGTCAAGTTCTGACAACACTTCGACACGAAAAACTTTATTTCAATTTGAAGAAGTGTTCTTTTGTGCAGAAATCAGTCATATTTCTTGGGTTTGTTGTCTCCAAATATGGAGTTTCTGCTGACCCTGAAAAGGTCAAGGCTATTAAGGAGTGGCCAGAACCTTCGAACATACATGAAGCTAGAAGTTTTCATGGTATTGCCACTTTCTATAGGAGGTTCATTAGAGGATTTAGTACCATTATGGCTCCCATCACTGATTGCCTAAAGAAAGGAGACTTTGTTTGGTTTAAATCAGCCGCTAAAGCCTTTGTGGAGATAAAGGATAAGATGACACAGGCACCTGTCCTTGTGCTACCAGATTTTGGGAAAGTATTTGAGGTAGCATGTGACGCATCAGGCGTAGGTATAGGGGGAGTTCTTAGTCAAGAGGGTCATCCTATTGCGTTCTTTAGCGAGAAACTAAATGAGGCCCGACAGAGATATTCCACCTATGATAGGGAGTTTTATGCAGTAGTTCAAGCGCTTAGGTATTGGCGACATTATTTGTTGCCTAAGGAGTTTGTCTTATACTCCGACCATCAAGCGCTTCAATATATAAACTCCCAAAAGAAGTTGAGTCATCGACATGCTAGATGGGTTGAGTTTCTTCAAGATTACTCTTTTGTCCTTAAGCATTGTCGAGGGGTAGAAAACAAGGCAGCTGATGCATTAAGTAGGGTATCCGTTCTCCTTAGTACCTTAAGTGTGAAGGTTGTAGGATTTGAGCGAATTATTCATGAATACCCTTCTTGCCCCGATTTTAGAGTCATATATTCTGACCTACAGAGCCCTAGTATACCTTCTACAGGCGATTTCCATATCCATGATGGGTATCTTTTTAAGGGCACCCGATTGTGTATCCCTAGTACGTCAATGCGAGAGCATTTAATTTGGGAATTGCATGCGGGTGGGATTGCAGGTCATTTTGGTCGTGATAAGACCATTGCCATTGTGGAGGACAGGTTCTTTTGGCCTAGCCTCAAGAGGGATGTAGCTCGAATTGTTTCCGAGTGTCGTACATGTCAGACTGCTAAGGGTCGGAAGCAAAACACAGGATTGTACATGCCTTTACCCGTACCTCATGCGCCGTGGGAGGATATTAGTATGGACTTTGTGTTAGGATTGCCACGGACTTCGAGAGGTCATGATTCTGTTTTTGTTGTAGTGGATCGTTTTTCTAAGATGACACACTTTATTCCATGCAGCAAAACCGATGATGCCCCACACATTGCATCTCTTTTCTTTACTGAGGTAGTTAGACTACGTGGTTTACCTTTGTCGATAGTTTCTGATAGGGACGTAAAATTTATGAGTTATTTTTGGAAAACCCTATGGAAGAAACTAAACACCACACTTAAATTTTCCACTGCATATCACCCACAGACCGACGGTCAAACTGAAGTCGTTAATAGAAGTTTAGGTGATTTAATTAGGTGTTTGGTAGGAGATCACGTGTCTAGATGGAATCGAGTTTTACCTATGGCTGAATTTGCATATAATAGTTCGGTTAACCGCTCTACTGGGGCGAGTCCATTTCAGATTTACACGGGTTATCAGCCTAGGAAGCCTATTGACTTGGTACCTTTACCCCCTGCATATAGGTCTAGTGAGTCTGCCGAGACTTTTGCACGACATATTCATGATTTGCATGCTGAGATAAGAAAGAAAATTAATTTAAGCAATGAAAATTATAAGTCTGCTGCAGATGTTCATCGCAGGTATCAAGAGTTCAATGAAAATGATCGGGTGATGCTTCGACATCGTGCCGAGAGATTACCTCCAGGCACTTGGAAGAAAGTGCATGCTAAGAAGATGGGTCCATTTCGAGTTAAAAAGAAGGTTAGTGCTAATGCTTATGAGTTAGATCTTCCTAGTGATATTGGTATTGGTCCTGTATTTAATGTAGCTGATCTTACTCCTTATCATGGACCTTCGACTCCATCTTCTATTTCTCCATCTTCTGCTAACCCTGTTGAGCCTACCATTCTTCCTTCATTACCTGTACCACCTGCACCTCCTTTTGTTTCCGCACAGCATACAGCAGATGGCATCGAGGATGTGTTAGATGAGAGGGTTGTATCGACCAGGCGTGGCGAGTACCGTCAGTATTTGGTGAAGTGGCGAGACAAACCTCACAGTGATTGCACATGGATTAGCAGGGAGGAGTTCTACCGCATTGATCCTACATTGCTGGAGCGTTATAATAGTTTCTTTTCGACGTAGTCGAATTATTTCCAGCAGGGGAGAAATGATGGGGATCAGTTTACTATTCACGTGTTTACTGTTCACGTGGGGATTGGATTGTTTTGTTTTGATGTATTTTATTTATATTTGGATTGTTATTATTTTAGGGCGTTATTGGTATTTTATTTCTATTAAGTAGGGTTATTTGAGTCTTTAATTGTTTTATTCAGATTAGGGTTTTGGGTCTATTTAAAGACTGATGTAATCTGATTTTATTACGCTATTATTATTAATTCTGAAATTACCCTAATTGTTGGTTGCGATCAATATCTCTCTCCCTACTGCGGTTGGGAAACCCTAGGGGTAGTGGTTCTCCTGCGGTTGGATCACCCTAGTTTTTATCAATTTTCCTTATTGAATTACCATTATCAGTGCATTATTTGGCCATCTATTTTCGTCCTACATCAATAATTTTTTATTTTAAGTCAATTTTAATATTTTATCTTACATTTATTCAAACAAAATAGTAATATAAAGCAAAACAATCTATAATAAAGGCATTTACTTAAAGTTCAAACACATATCTATATTGATTATTGTCAATATTAAAGTTCAAACACAAACATACAATTCTTCAAAGTTCAAAGTTCGAACAGAAACAAATAATAAAAAATACAAACTAATAGTTCTCGTCTCCATATCTTTCTATATCTTTAACTCTTCTTCTTCATATCCCTCCAAGATAATGTCTCCATTGGACTCACACTCATACTCCTCATCTCCCTCTTCCTTCATGTCATCATCATACAAAAAATATTTTTCATGGAGTTCCCTTACTCCAACATTTCTATTACTTCTCTTAAGCTCTAGCATGCTATCTAGTAAGACTTGAACAACCCTCAATTTCATTATCCACTCCCACAATATCGTTTTGTAGTCTAGTTATTAAAAAAAAATTGCAGTCATAATTTCTCCGCCTAGACCCCGTCTAATTTATCTGCCTAATCCCGTTTAATTTCCTGGTGAGATTTCTTTTCCGCATTGGGCCTAGGCGAGGCGCTTTTTTTGGGGGGGGGGGGGGGGGGGGGGTTAGGGCCTATGCGGGGATTTTTAGAACACTGGTTTTTTATTGGAAAAGAGGGTGTGTTGCCTTGTAGAAACAAAGTCTTCAATGTTTTTTTGATGATCAATTTAGGTACAATATCTGTTCTTGAATTCTTACTTTCATTTCTCTTTTGTTCAGCTTGTCCAGTATGTGATAACTAATGTAATTTGAAAGAAAATATTGAAGAACGGAGTTCATTCTCATTGCTTGAAAAAGAAGCTTACTACAACTGTTACGTCTAACGATTACATATATTCATTCAGTATATATATATATATGTGTGTGTGTGTGTGTGTGTTGAAAAACTGACTCTGTACTGCTCCATTACATTTTGTGACAGCTGTACAATCCTCAACTAACTATATTGACCAATCACCACTAATTGTGTTATTCCACTAACTACCTAGCTATGACAGTTGTATTATGTCTTCACGAGTAACACATGCTAAGCATTGCTGCAGCTGATGCTTTAATTCTTGTGTTGTTCTGGAATTGTGATCATTGGCTTGAGTCCATTTGCCTTCAGCTGTGGTTTGTATATATAGCAGAAGCAGCATTAGACTGGGGACCAAATAGTATGACTCTGAAGGACAGTGCAATTCAGAATGCAAAACAATTGAGCGGGCTTGTCAAGAGGTGAAATTATCCTGCTGGTCTTAATATTATTTGGTACTAAATTGTTTAGAATGTATAATTCTCAGCTTTAACATGGAACTGAAACTCAAGGACTTGAACTTTGCACCTACGTCAATACTAAATGTATCTTATATATAGAATTCTTCTCTGGGATGTTGCAGATTATGGGGTATTCGGATACAGACGTTGCTGAATACTTGTATAAGAAGAAACCTGAGATTGATTCATTGGTTAATTTCCTTTGTAATGACCTCACTGAAGCATGCAGTACTAAGCCACCACCAGTTCCTAAGGTAACAACATTATATCATTTACATTCTAGATTCATGCTTCAACCATAAAAATTAGAAATATCACTTCATGCTTATTATATTTTGGAACAGAGGGAGTATTTAGAAATATCAATTATTAAGTTTATATAAATCCTTTAAATCAATTTTTATTTACATACATATCTACTTTTTACTCAAAATAAGATCATGTACATATCATCCTTTGGCTGTACTTTCAGAAGTTGCGTAGTATGTTTAAGTTCTGTATGCATGACTGGACTTTACAACTGTGGTATAATGGATATAATATCTCATTTTAAGGTTCCATTGAATTGTTACTTCATGGTTTAGAAACAATTTTCAGGAGCAAGTACTTTTTCTCCAAATAAAAGAAGATAATATGCACGGGAACAAGTATTTGCATACGTTTGTGCTCCAGTAGAATTTTTGTTTACTAAATACTCCAGTAGAATTTGTTCTTCACGTGTTTGCTTTTGTATAGCATATCCACTTAATTTCACCTTCAAAAGTAGCAACTATTGATTGAACTGCTCCTTGACATGAGATATTTTGCGCAAGTTTTTGTTCCCATCATATGAATACACATTCGATTATTGAGCTACTTAGCTTTGGGCAATTAATCAGAAAACAAGCTCATTCATAATCATGAAATATGTTTATCTATTTTCAGGGCAGGAGTCCTGGAGAACCATTTGTTCCCAAGTCATTCAAAGAGGCCGAAATGGATAGGCTATTAAAATCCATGGAGGTAATAATCTTCCAATGTTACAAGTCAAAAATGTAGTATCTATGACCTTTTAATGCGAACTTCGGAATTACTCTCACTATGCTTCGGGGCATGCCTGGTGCACCTGGCATGAAAATGTACTCAGAGGGAAGATCTGATGAACAACATGCAAAATTTTGGAGTACGTAAATCCTACAACTTAAATTATGGAAAAATTAGCCATTAGTCGACTGTATTTGACCACATTTGTTCAATAATTCACTAAACTTTGAAATCATTTGCTTTAACAATCTCTTGTGCCATGTCAGTCATCTGGGGAGCATTCAACCTGAAATCAGCCAGCTTATTCAGTCAACTACTTCCATGATATAAATCATCAAGCTAAATTTATAAAACGAATAAGCCCATGGCACTAATCATCTGCATAAACAACATTAGGAGATAATAAAATATTCATCTTATTGTGTTTAGTGAAACACCCAGCCAAAATGAATCCCATTGAGCAATAAGAAGGAAGTAGAAGCAAAATGCCAACTTTTAAGAGCAATTTTAAGAAGACTACAGATCAAAATGATACCTCTGTATCAGATGAATATCAGAATGATGGCATTGTTTTGAAGTGTTACGCTTAAAAACCCAGAAACAAATCTTTTAAGGGTAACCGAGCAAATATATCGACCATGTTGTTAGACCTAAAAAAATTGGAAGGAAAATCAATAGTATTATCAATATTCTGTCTATATTATTATTTTCATAATTATGTATTTATCACTATCTCTTATTTTCGTATAATTTTTAATTTAGCTAGTGTGCTGTAAAATTCATATTATTATCAATTATATTTAATTATATTAATAAATTTTTATTATTAAATTGTAGAAATATAATTGTTTGAATTTAAATATAATTTATTATTACATAAGTAGATGAATAAATGAATATATAAACAAATAAATCATCAAATACTATTATTTATATTATATGAATAGATGAATTATTATTATTAAATTTTTATTAGTTAAATAATATATTTTAGAAAGAAATAATTTTTTTATAGAAGAATTATCGTATACAATATTAGTCAATTATTATTGCAGTTAATATATTACTGTAATATAATACCAAAAATATAAGCAGTTCAATAACTTTATAATAAAACTCGTATTTTGCAAGGAATCAAGAACTAATTTGTCTAAAAACAATTTAATTACAAACAAAACTTATTAAAGCCCGACTCCAACGTTTATTGTCTACCCTTAATGCTAATTCAAGCATAAACATCACTCTCAAAAAAACAAATGAATGTAATTCATGAATATTACTTTATCTGTTTCAAAATTAAAAATGTAATTTTCTTTTTACTTCATTTTAAAATTAGAGATTCCAAACAAAATTTTACCATAATATTTCTCTAATTTAGAGCCAGTACAAAATTGATTCAAATATAGAATCATGAATAGTCATTGGTTCAATCGGTCTCTTTAGTAGTTATTCGAATAAGTCTTGAACGAGACCCTCGAAAGCTTGATGCAAATTTTTTTTTATGAATCCATCCTCAGATATTAAAAAATAATTAAAAAATAAAAACAAAAACTATTATGATTTTCATGTTCCTGAAAAGATTTTATTGTCTAAATTTTGTAGAGAATTGAAACAAGAAGGGACAAGAGACGAGAAGCAGCGTTCATTTACTTTATTACCTCAGTTCTCAATTATAAGATTAATATTAACTTTTTAAAAATTAATTTCAAATATTTACATACTCAAAATTAATATAAATTCATTAACTTATGCAAATACAATTATAAATATCATAAACTGACTAAAAAATATTAATAGTTATAAAATTTATTATTTACAAAACTTGAATAAATCATACTAATTTCAAATTTAAAAATATCTCAAATTAACTTTTAAAAAATTAATATTAATTGTGTAATTTGGAACAGAGTAGGCACGAAAAAACAAATAAAAAAACTAATCAGCTAAAATAATATTGAGACAATTTCTAACCATAATTCTTTGCTTCTTGGTATTTTTTTGACAAACCAGCATTTGCTTCAGAAGACAAAATGAGATAATATGTCTACAAAAGTTTTCAACACATGATAATCCAATTATTTTTTATTTTAGGGAATAAACTCTATCCATACTACCGCTTTCACTAACAGCATTAAGAAACTAACTCTTCATTTCAAAATAAGTCGACTTCTTGATTGGCCATGGTGCACCTGCCATAACAGCCTCGATCTCGCTTATCTCCCGAGGACACTTGGTCATGTTCACGCAACCATTGGCATTAACATACTGCATAATAGAGAAACAAACAATTATCTAATGTGGAAGAGCAATAAAATTCGTCGCAGTGAAAGATTATACCAGCAATGCAGAAAGAAAATTTTGGAGAAGTGGATGTTTAAGTGAAATATAATAAAGTTTATATGCTATAAAAATAAAGTTCAACAGAAACAGTACCACGTCACTCTCAATTCGAACTCCACCAAAACCTCTAAACCTGCTAATCTGCTCAGAGTTGAAAAACTTTGAGGTGTTCGAACTTTTCATGGCTGGCACTAATAAGGCGTCAATGAAGTAGCAACCAGGTTCCACCGTTACCACCTGCAGAAAAGGATACAATATCATTATGTATCTGCATTTTTCAGATGCATGTTTCTGTATTGCATTCGGGTCAGTAGGAATACCAATGACTATAGTTTTGGAATACACCTATAACAAAACTTAAAATGCATATGCTGTACTCGGCTTCTCTATTAATCAAATAAAAAATATCAAAGAGAAGGTCATTGTAGACACAAAATAAATTCCTCAAGTAGCTCAGTCAATGAAGAAGTACACGTCACAGCTTTTTACTGAAATCTTAATCTTTTAGTTTACTACAGGTTAGAGACTACAGTTGTATATGTAGTATACAATCCATTCTACTAGAGCTAAGCTTGGGAACTAGAATTGTATTTATGGGACCAGACCCTTGCAACCGCTACTAGAACTCAAATATTAAAAAGAAAATTTTCACTAAATCCTCAGCCTTTTTAGAAAACATAAATAGTTGAAAATACTGATATAACTTCATAATTATGATAATATACAAGCTTTTTCATGTTAAAGAAAACACACATTTCAAATGGTCAAAAGAGTAAAATTTCTTCCTATCAACGGCTATAAATAAATGACAAGATAATTATGCACCTTGTCATAACCAAAGTGCTGTTAAAATAAAATGTTAGACAAACGTAACTTCTAAAAGTTACAGTCAACAAGTTACAAGCTCATATTGTATTACTATTTGAAGGGAATTGTTTCTCTCTTTTGAAAGCAGAAAATGAAATTACTTTAACATTATTATGCGAGGCAGATGCAACAATAGCAGCTAAACTTGATTTATAGAAACTTGGAAATATGTTCTTACGAAAATATCATCCTTGTAATGTTACCGAAGTCGAAAGGAGTGCACACAAAGACACCATATTCTGGAAACACCAAGCAAATCCAACTTACAGTCTTCCAACGTATTAGTTTTGAAACAGGAGAGGAGGATAAGAATCTAAAATGATAATTATGGAAGAAAAGACTGAACCCTGACATTTAGATATTATACTTTCAATAAAATAGGTCCATCTAGAAAGGACACATGCAACACATACATAATTGTTTATTAACTAATTTATAAAAGAGCGAACATCCAATTTCAAACAATAAAATCAGCTGACTGTGATAATACAAGAAATATAAGGAAAAAGGAAATTACAAACCATGCCCTCCAGAAGTTCTCTACTGGTACGTAAAGACCTTAATCCAGGTTCTTTGGGTCTCTCTGCTCCCTACAAACGGGTTATTTCAACAAGTAGAATTAATGAATAACAAATTATCATCAAAACTACATTAAGAAAAGGAGATAGATATTTCAATCACAACAACCTTTAAGTAGCCCCCAGGATCATGAGTATCAATTCCCAAGAGGTGGCCCAGACCATGAGGCATGAAAACAGCACCCAATCTTTCAACCATCATATCATTAACATCACTAAGACGGAAATCTCTTATCAGTAGAATGCAAGTTTGAAATAATTTTTCCACTTTAGGTTGGAAAAAAAAAGTTGCATGTGAGAAATAGAAAATACCCAACAAGGAGGCACCCTTTATTCAATGACTCAAGTATGATTTTCTCAGCCAATCTGAAAAAAGAAGAATTGAGTAACAAAACATTAGAATTTAGATGCAGAACAGCATGGTACAGAAAAATATTTAGCCACACCAACAATATAATGAGGACAGCAGTCAAGTGTTAGTCTGTTACTAGGACATAATGAAGACAATGGCTAAGTATCTACTACACATGCATCACTTCACATTATACTTGAATAGTGATATCACAGAAATCAGGAAGATATATATTTATGCTGACACCTGGAAGTTTCTTGCATGGTTCAATGTCGATAACACAATTAAACAGAATGTCAGATATTTAACCATGACATGTACAAATGGTGGGCGAGTAAAACCATATTCATCCTTCTCTAGCAACAAATCTCTGGTAATATTGTATTTGTTTCCCTTGCCTCACAATGGAATTTCTTTCTACAAATTTTAGATTGAATTTGTATTTCAAATTTGACGCCTCCTTTTTTATTAATTGGGGTCAGGTAAAATATTCATTTGTTTTTTACTCACATCATATGTTCTGTTTAAGTAAGGTTTTCAAGTCAATGGATCAATTAATGTCAGCTGTTCAGTTAGTTTAACCCCTTGAATAATATTCTATTGTCAATACTCCTATGAATCAAAATAGCAAGTAAAAAAATATAGTAACTTTTTGTTTGAACATTTACACAATCAGTCTTACTTGTGCATATCTACCCAGCTTACTCCAGGTCTCATTGTAGATATAACAGCATTATGAGCATCCAGGACAGCCTGCAAAGAATCAATCAGAAGAATCCAATAAATAAAAGGCCATGAGACATTTGGCCCATGCCCCAACCCAAGAAGCACTTGTATGTAAGCACAATCACAAAGACAGAGGATTGGGAAGTAAACTTAGTGTTATAATATTTGAGATCTAATATACTTTTACTTTAATAGATAGACATTTAGAAATAATTAAAAGATCAGAGAGTAAATCATTTGATCTCTGATGCTGGAAGAAAAATACTAACATTATATATAAGGCGTTGATCACTTGTAAACTTCCCATTTACCTGCACGTATGATCAGATATATGTATAAGAGTACATGTAAAGTTATAAAATAAGATTTACATATACCACCTATTAACCTCAGGTCATACTGAATGCTTCAAAAAAAAAAAAAATCAACTCTAGTTTTGCAAGCAACCAAAAACTGAAGTCTGAAACCAAAGCCAATCAAGAGTTGTCTAAATTCTAAAACCGTAAGATTATGCAAAGTTTGTCAAACCCATCAGAACCAGACATTTGCACCACCCTCCCCCTCCACCTCCACCCGCCATTGCCAACAAAAAGGTAAAACTAATGAACAAGTATTAGAAAGAGGAAGTCATTATTGACTTGAAAGGATTGGAAACAATACATTTCGAGGAGTAGAAGGTTTTCCACAAACATGTAAAGTTAAAAAGTTTAATTCATCTGCATAAAGCATCAGTTGCCCTACGACCGACTGCACTTGGCTGATGTTATTAGCCGGTAATTTATGCAGGAGGATAGTGGAAAATACAAATACATATACGTACACACTCTGTGTAAATGCCTATGTGAGCCACCAAAAGATAAATATTAAAGATTAGTTCACTTGCATAAAGATTAGGAATGTATAGGCACATTTGCGGTAAGCATAGCTATAATTGATTTCCTCAAGTACAATGCTCCACAAAATAAAAAAAATAACATATACTCACTGGGAAGGAACAAGTAATGTCAGAACCGTAAAATTTGAATTCAGCTCCCATGTCTAGCAATGCCATGTCTCCATCTTCAAAAGTCTGTTCGGACGACAAATCACATAAACTGAGCATGTTCAAATACTTGTCCCATACTAAGACAGATCAGTGAACAACTGAAATGAAAATTTCAAAATCAATAACAATTGGAGCCAGGCCATACTTGATTACATCAAATAGTTATTCCCATATTCACTCTATAATGTTACAAGTGCATTACAATGTCTGAAATTTGTAATACCACGTCTAAAATTTCTTAGTCCCCATGAGGTTGTTAATTCAGTACTGATATAGTGTTCTGAAAGACGTGAATTACTAAATGATAGTCCATTCATTTGTTAGACATAAAGCACGAATGAAGTCAGCAACTATGAGACTACTATCAACGACATTAGTGGTTGCTAAATAAGTTCTAAGAAGCTAAAAGGAAAAGACAAGGTGGAGAGCCTTTGCAGTTCAGACATACAAAATAATTAATTTGAGAACTACCTTATTCAAATGATAAGATGCAATAAAAACTTCAAAAATTTTCTTCTTGCAATTTTTTTTTTCATAAAATATCAAATTCCATGTCTGTGTTATCTTTAACTATATTATAAAGCCTACATGGAGTCTTTGGTGACTTTGAGTCATGCTTGCCGCTTTTTTTTAAACTCTTTTGCCCCTACAACTTCAGATATATTACTATTTAGTCCTTTTTAATTAAATTTTTTTATCTTTCTATTTAGTCCTCCGAATTTTATAAAGTTTAAATTTTACCTCACATAATTTATACATTTACGCGTGTGCCACTGGGTTTTGTGTCATGCTTGACTTTCTTTTTCCTTCCTCTTGTCCTTATAACTTTAGATATATTGTTATTTTGTCCTTTTTAATTTATATTTTTTTATCTTTCTATTTAGTCCTTCAAATTTTATAAACTTCTAATTTTATCCCACATAATTTACACACGCAACGTGTGTGCCACCGGGTGCTAGTCTCTTTTATAAATGCATGGAAAATCTTTTTACACTAACATTAAGAGGGTGCCTCCAAATAAAGTGCATGATTTAGGAGTGCTTAGATGTCCCTGTACTTGGTGACATAAATGGCAGCCTTACACGCATGTACAACAGGCACAGAGGTGCACAGAGTCACTACCCTTTTGAACGCATTCAAGCATAAAGAATATGGAAATCAATTATTAACGCCATAATTTGAGTCCAAAAAAATAATTCCAAATACATAAAGCCAACTAAAATTGTACGAATGTAGAAAGAACTGCGTTTGAGGTGCTACTGTACCCTGTCATTTGGAGCTGCGGCATGACCATAGTGGAGAATAGAACTGCTCAATGAAGCATCAAAACTATTAGAAATTTTATTCAAGGAGAGGAAATCATATGTAGATTCAAGTAATACACCATAATGACATATCTTCTCTAGACTATAGCTAAAATCTTCAGTAGCTGGGAAAAAGCATATTTGCTTTCCTCAGGTCAGTCATCTATTGGCTTTCAACACCTTATTGTAGTACTCAAAGAGCTTCTTCATACCAAGTTAAAGTATTTGGCTCATTGACACCCAAATTAGCTAATCAAATGAAACTTAAAAAGTCCCCATTTACAAACACAAGATAGATGTACACATGGACGACTACAAAATATGAGATTAAATCAATTCCAACTGAGGGCAATAAAAAAATGACACAAATTTATTTTACCTGTTTTCACCAGTAGCACAAATACACGTGTATGAACAATGTCTACAGCCACCATACATGTAGGTGTGATGAAGAAATATGCTTTCCAGCTGATACTCCTTCATGCCCACTGTTATTTTTCTCATCACCTACCCAGAAGATAATGGAAATAAATATTAAATTATTCACTACAGTTCACAAAATAAAAAGCACATAATTCTTCTCAAATTCAAATGAAAGGCTGTGCTCCATTTTTTATGTTAGCCTAAAGCATAATTATACCATAAATAAAATAAAATAAAACGTAGGGGGACGAATCTACAAGATCTAGCAAAGTAGGTTAACTGGTTAAGGTTTTATAGTTGATGCTAGGTTTATATCCTCTTCATCTACTGAGAATTACTTTGTCACCAAGAAAACATAGAACAAAAAGCAACTCAAACACTTTACACAAAGGGGAGAAGGCAATGTCATATCCCCAATATTGGCACCGAAAAAATTGCTTACAGCTGATCAAATATACTCTTGTAGTCGATACTAAAATGGTACTTCAGATACCATGTATAAAATTGGATCCTTCTTTCACCACAACATTCATATATATATACACGTATGTATAAAATGGTAATTCAGATGCCATGTATAAAATTGGATCCTTCTTTCACTACAACATTCATATATATATATATATATATATATATATATATATTGGACATATTCTAAACTATGAAAGAAAAAGCCCATAAATGTTTGGATATACATGAATGTAGCTTGTGTAGTTATGTAATGCTACAAGTTGATACAAACAAGTATCTAAGAAGAAGTCAAGAAAATACTTGATGCCCATTTTTCTTAAAATTAATGTTCTGAAGGACTAGTAAGGAATATCAGACCCCTTGATCACTTTTTTTTAGAATAAGAAGTGGCCATTGAATTAAAATTTTGAATTTTCTGCATGCACCGCCAAGTGCCCCTCCAAGGGGTTATTCAAGTTTGCAAATTACTCCAGGGGACATGAAAATCATCACAATTGTGAAAGGTATCCTCACGGCTCACATCAACCTTGCATATACAAGGAACAAGAAAAAACACCCTATCTTTTCCTTTTCCATTTTTTCCACTTTGCTTTTATTTTTAACTTTCTATATATATGCTGTGCTTTTTGATTCATTTTTATCTATTTGTATTATTTTATTTATTCATTTCATATTTTTATTTGTTTGATCTCATATTCTCCTTGTCTTTCTAGTTTTATGCTTACTTATGGTTTCATTTCCGGCCTACCCTAAACCAGTTTGGATAAAACTATATTGTTGAGCATCAAAGTTATTAGTTCCAGAAACCAAAAAGAATCCCTGAATAAGTAGTCTAGAGGGAAATTCTAAGAATAAAATGCAGTAAGCAGATAAACCAACATATATGATAAGCTTCTAACAATCAGGAACACAACCTGCATTTCTAAGGAGGTGTGGTCAAGGGAAACTTAAGAACTACATAAAAATACAATTTTCTTGGAACAATTGATGACACCTAAATAGTGATTCCTCATTGAACCGCCATAAAAGGATTACCTCAACATGAGCTTCAGAGCTTATATCATTGGCATATTGGATGACAGCAAGCTCCAGGTCCGACTTCAATACACGGCATTCAGTCAAAATAGGATGCAAGGTATTAAGATCCGTTTCAAACTTCTCAATCCCCTAAATAGATGGAACATTTACCATCACACATTGTCATTAGAGTACTAAGTGCTAATACAGCAATGCAAAAATTAAAATAATAGCACATAGTATTACTTTACTTGTCCAAAAAAAAGTATCTTGAATACTAATGCATCATTAACTGTGGAGGTGCTATACAAATTAATATTTTATAGCTTACATCCAATTTAAACTTCTCAATCCTAGTAAGATATAACATAAATTATAGCACATTGGCAACATCATACCAAGTACCAATGGAATATCTAACTGATGTTGCCAATTGAAAATTCAGCTATGGCAATATTCCGATGCTGCAACAAACAATGACCTTTTTTATATGAACAAAGACTTTTTCAATGTAAAGTTATTTCTGATGAACAATGGTTTCAGAATTTTCCCCCCTTTCCTCCCAAATCCCATGATCTCCCACTAGACTCTCTAAAGGACAAAGGAGAAACTTTGAGCTCTGATACCTCTTTATGTAGGACGAGATTGAGCTGGGGCATACTGACAAAAAAGCAACCAGGGTTCCTGGGCTTCACGCTTAAAAACACTAGGATCTCTCAAGCTTCACACTCGAGGTGAACCTAAGGTTTCACATCAAATTGCTCCAACCCAATGGATGATTGAATTACTCAATTTAGAGTATTTCTACTTGTAGTGATTACATCACCATTTAATGAGAAACAAAATCCTCAAGAACTTGGATTTCTAAGTCCATAAGTATTTATTTTCTTATTACATTATGGATTAGGGATTTCTAATCTACGTAATAGTAAAAGTACAAAAAAAGGGACTAAAATGCCCTAACTAAATATTAAAATCCCTAATTCTCAATTATTTAAAAAAATACCTAATTATATCAATTTTTGTCACAATTGAAAAGCTAAAAATAAATAAATAACAAAATCTACGGCGGCATTCCTCATTGTATGTCCCAAAGCCGGATATTTACTACTAAAAGACATGAAATGCACACACCAATCAGCCTGAAAGATATTTTAGTGTGAAGTCTGAAAATATTCCACTGGATATTTTAGTGCATAAGAAATAAAGATGTCTCAACGAAACACCAATGAAATAAAGATATGAAGGCATTAAACATATGATATCAAGTGAGGGAAGTGAGAGGTGTGAGTACCACAAATTGTGCTGGCTTCGAAAAATTGTTACTATCAGTGTTGAGTCCATGTAAAAGAAACAATACGGGTTGTCCTACACCCTGGTATTGATTATGCAGACCTGTTACAACTTCATCAGTATATAAGACCGAGTTAACCATGTACCGTTCCTGCCAAAGACTGGTGTGAGAATCAACCAAGGTAACACAAAGCCATCAACTTTTTTAGATAAAAATCCTAAGGCATAATAAATTCATAATCACTAACTGCCTGAAGGAATCACCTTATAGTAGGATAAAGGCTTTATTTCTCCCAACCAAACAGCATACTCAGCAGGCAACCTGGGAGCAAACAGAATTGATTTCCCAGTCGCTACATCCTACATGTGCATAAGAGCGGGCGGGGGGGGGGGGGGGGGGGGGTTTAAAAGAAAGAAGACATTTCAGATTAATTTCAAACTTCAAATATTTAAAAATAAAAAATACAATAAACTACTTTGTGGTAAGATATGTAATTTAACGCATATCTAATTCATAAGCTGATATCATAGAAAACAAGCTATAACAAAGCATCATGAATCAGTATTTAAGCATTGGAACAAGAAAACTAGACTTTGCTCGGTTTGCAGATACCAGCGCAGTCAAAAATAAATTGAAGTAAGCTGCTGGGTAATTTGAAAACAGTTATGAGGATTAATGGTCCCACTCAACCTATTCCAGTAAAAAGATCACGAAACTTAATGTTAAAATTTGAGTGAGTAACAATTTTAGATCAAAAGATGAATTTTTCAAAACATGGCCGTAGCCCGTAGGTATTTACAGAATTTATTTGCAAGAGCCAGCAAGTCAAAATCCAGAAGGAATTTGTATATCAATTAATGAAAGTCAGTTTCATACCAATGCATTCAAAGTACAGTATAGGAGTATGAACATTTAGTATGGAACTTATACGAAAATGTGTTATCAGACCATGTTTTGAAACTCATAACAAGTATGGGACATTAGTATGAAAATTTATGGAACTTATAATAAGTATTGGACATCTAGTATGAAACTTGAGAATAAATTCTATAAGGACTCCTTGTAAACTAGTGTTTTTACATCATCCATTAGGAACCTTCCAACTTTACATTTTGAGAGAAAATAAAGGAGTTTTGATTATTTTAAAATAATTAAATGGATTTTACCATGGATAATAATACTCCCACAATCAAACTTTATTTGTCCTAATTGACTTTTTATGGTCAAATTGATCATATTTAGAATCAAAATTTATTCTTAAGTTTATTACATATAGGCACAACATTATTATCACAAGAAAATATATAAAATGTACTATCAAAGTCAACTTATTTAATTTCAAAATTTATAATACATTTGTTTAATAATTAATCTTTAAATTGGTCAATTTGACCATAAAAAGTCAATTAAGACAAATAAAATCGAACGGGTAAAGTATTACATAATCTGTTAAAAAATCCAAAACTCCTTGATTTTCTCTAATAATACAAAATTGTCCGATTCCTATTAGATGTTGTAACAACACTAGTTTACAGACAGTCTGTATAAAATTGATTCTCTAAAACTTATAATGAGTATAGAACATTAGTATGAAACTTGCATGTGGAATTTAGTATGTAATTGATAGTCTAAGATTTGAATCAAAATGTCACTGGATATGATCAGGTAAGCCAACCTACAAGAAAGATAGCATCGATAATTTCAAAAGAACTATGAAAAGAAACTCACAATAGCTCCACAGAACCCGGGCTCTTGCACTCCAAATAAATATGCAAAATAACTCTCCTGTCTAATATTAAATAGGTCACCATTAGTAAATAATTCAATAATCTCTTTATAGAGCTGTTTCAATGCTAACCAAGAACTGTTACAGACCATTTTCTTACTAAACATACAGCTAATACATGAAGAATGTCACCTTTTAAACCTAATAATTATGTGCAAGTGATTTGGAGCAATAATGTTTTCTTATAATGTTGATAGATTAACAACTTTTGTAAAAAAAAAGCAGTAGTTATTAAGAATTTGAAGCAGAGCATAGAAAGAAAGAAAGGAAAACTTCACAAGGGTCTAATCTATAATAAAGAAGTTACAAAAGAATTGCTTTCATATTTCAAGGGATGCATAACACATTCTGTTTGTCAACTCTACCATCAAGAGAAAATTAGGATGAGTTCCAGCTTAAAAGTAATTAAGGATGTGTTTGTTTACAGCAACTTTTTGTAAGGATTATAGACTCATGGATTAGTGGGAAGCTAAATAATAATAGGGGAGGCAAACCAGGCCGTATTGATTAGTACCCTTTTGGAAAATATAATTATATTCTGAACTAAAAAATTGGCACAAAAAAGTAATGAATCATTAACGAATTATAACTGAATCACCTGATTGTCCTTGCAAACAAACATGGCCTACGAACACAATGACAACTCAAGTTTTCATATAAAGACACTACACAAAATCTCCTCAGTCAGATCTAAGAAAACGTACTAGGTGTTTATATGCTAGCCAAAAATGCATTGGATGCAAAACCTGCAACTGAATTTTTTAAAAGAAAAATACCAATGTCCTCAATTTAACGTACATGAATTACTTTATTCATACCTATATAAAACACTATCAATCATATCATTGGTGATTTTACACGCAAATATGTAAAGGAGAAGTGATAATATTGGGGATTTATAATTTAATTATAATACTCAGGAATATGGGGTACTTATTAAGCATCAATGAATCAAAACACGTGACTAAACTTAGATATGAGGGCTTCGAAGTTACCTGAAGAGTTCGGTATGATCAGTGCAGTAGCGAGTTTGTTCTTCACCGCCCTAATGAATGATTGGAATTGATAATTTGAGAATTAAGGAGAGACAATCGGAGAATGAACTGAAATTCAAACTGAACAAATAAAAAATAGTCTGTTTTACCTGAAGAAAGATGAAGCCATGGAGAGGACGAGAGGAGAGAGAGAGGTGTTCTAGAAGAGACTTGATAAGTTTCTGTCGGTTGACTGCGTGAAGCTCCATCGGCACCTCCGGTGGAGGAGAGAGAGTAGAAGCCATGGGAGTGGCTTCGATTGGTGGCGCCATAGACGAGTGAATTCCTCTAGGTTGTTTTCGTGTTAGACTATGTTAAATTTTTATTTTGTTAATTTAATAAAAAATTAATATTCTTATCTTTGATAAGGATGAATCCTAAAACCTCCGGTACTCAAAGTATATTAATTCATTGAGCCACTAGCCATTGGATATTGCATTTGCACGTGATTGTACGATCTGATTAATGACATAGGTTCTAATTATATTACTTATGATTTATAGGTTCTAATTTTTTTATCATAAATTAATGACATAGATAAAGGGTATAATGATAATAATATATTGTAAAATATAAATATTTTTATTTTTCTTAATAACTCATAGACATAAAATAAAAAATTTATTATACTCTTTTTATTAAATTTATAAATAGAATTAAGAAAAATTACTTCTTATCATTTTCTTTTCTATTATTATCTGAGTTAAAAATAAATAAGTCTAAGAATATAAAATTCAAACACAAGATTAAGTACTACATCAGTCTCGACTATTAAAAAATAGAGTATAATATAAATTTTAATATCATATCTCACTTTTTAATTATTAAAATAAATATAATATTTAAATATTATATATTTATATTTATTCGTATAAAATTTTAAAAAAATTATAAAAACTCGCAAACAGGATGTAAGTGATTTTAACAACATGGTGCGCGTGTTTATCGCTTGATTTTTTGTTTGGTAAGTTTTGGTAACAGGCCCAATATGTTTGATAAATTGTACGAACCCCCCAAAACATGGTTGTGTTTTTCATTTTTATGATACTTCCTATCCTATATTGCAATATTAATCAAGCGCTACACACCCTCCGAACTAGACTCGTTTTACACTGGCTTTTGGCCTTTTGGGTTTTCTAAAATTATAGAGACGAAAGAGTTATAAAAAAAAAGAGAGAAAAAAAGGCAGCAAACGTGACATAAAATCACTGAGGCTATATTTATTTATAAAAAATATATTTAAGATTGAACTGTTTGTATTAATTTAATATTATTTCGAATTATTTTATTTTATGATAGAGGATTAAATAATCTTATAGACTATTTTTTTTTATCATTCCTAAAGCTATTTATGTAGAATTATATAATCTCATGAAAAATTTGGGATTAATAGTCCCTCTCGTTTTAAACTATTAAATAGTTTGATATGACTAATAATTCAAAATTAAAATATTAATAACCCCTCATCAAATGATTAAATAATGTAAAATAATATTAAATTAACGTAAATAGTCCAATCCTAAGTATGTTTTTTGCAAACAAACATAGCCCAAAAACTCTATAGAGGATTTATAATATAGATGTATAAAAAGAGTTAAAAATAGTAGGTATTTAAAAATTTTGAATATTCTAAATGAAAATAAATTATATAAAAAACTATTTGTAAAACTGTTGTTTTATACGATTCAATAGCAAGATGTCACATAAGTAATTTAGGAGATAATTAATAAATTTGAAACATTATGATATATAGAGTTCATAAATTTATCTAATTTTGATTCACCATTTTACCCATTTAAAATTAACCCACTTTATTATTATTTCCTATTTAATTCAATCCAATTATATTTTGCTAAAAGAAATGGATAATCAACTTACTAAATTATGGGTTTGTTGGACTGGTGGGTGGGTTAGTCGATAATTTTGTCAAGTTTACATGTAGGTCGGGGTCAACTAAAAGCCAAAAGTTCGGTTTCATTGGCATGAAAAAGCCTAAGAAAGTCCGGCATGTTTGGGCATGGGCTTAGCGTGGCCTAACCTAGGGGTAATAAACAATCCTCTCTCTATTTTCAAAAGGCTGGTCTATCCCGACCTTAAATACTATGGGTGAGTATGGTATAATTTGAAATTTAAATTGTACATAAAGTCACTTAGGTATAGTTTAACAAATTCAAAATGACAGATAAAATTACTTGTGATTAGTGTGGTATGGTTTTGAATCGTGCAATTTCATTTTGTGCGATTTCGATTCCAAAATTAATTGAAACAATTAAATTTTATGTAATTTAAATTAATAATTTTGCATTACACAATATTAAATACCATTTTGATACCACACACAACCTTACTTATAATGTTTTGTCTAAATAAAAGCAAAATAGAAGTTATATGAGGGATAATTTTAAATAGATTAATTGAAATTTTTTGCTCAAATATGAAAATTTTAAACAGAAATAATTATATCAGGGTTAATTCCAAATTGATTAATTGAAGGCTTTTATAATAATGCTTCTTGAAATACTCTATGTTAAAAATGACCAAACGATGAAAATAAAAAATAAAAATGGTGCGGTGCAGTGCGCAGTGCAGTGCGGTTTTGTCCAGAAATCAAACCCAAACCGTAAATTCGATTTTTCAACTTACCTAAAATCACTATATATGCCGGAACTGATACATTTTAATTGGTATAGTTTATGCAATTTTTAGTGTATTTTGAAGGCAAATGAATTTCTTACTCAACCTTATTAAATATGGTTTGAAACAGCCCGGTTTAAAAGCATGGCATAGGCCTTAATAAGCTAAGTCTTGAAAGTTTGAAAAGTCAGGCTTAAAAGCCTGAAATATCAAACCTGTTAAGCCTTTTTGCTTCTTTTGTTTTTAAATATCAAACCTGTTAAGACAGTTTTGAGAGTATTTTAGTCCACCAAATTTCAAAAACTATGTTTATTTTTATCATTTTTTGTAATACACATTTATTTAAAGTTAACAAGAAACTTTTTTTTTTTTTTTTCCCTCCGGACGGATGAAGTATTTTCTAAATTCTCTTATGATACTCCGAAATAATTAGAGGAAAGAAGACAAATTATGACAGTACTTTATCTTTGATCATTGCTCCAATTACTCAGATTTGAAATGTGCTGGAGCTACCTTGGATCACTTGCTGTTGGTAGGCTTGATGAAGCTAGCAAGCATGTGTGGAGGTCTTTGGATCACAATTTATTGAGTACTAGCTAGCTCCTCTTAGTGTTCTAATAGCAAGCATGTGTGGAGGTTTTGGGATCACAATTTATTGCGTACTAGACTGTACTAGCTAGCCTATTAGTATTCTAATATATATGTTGCATTAGTGGGAGAAGAGGAGGAGGATGATTGAATTTTTATTATTATAAATAAGACCACAAAAAGGCAAATTTTGGCACATACGGGAGGAATATATACATCTAATATATATATATACGAAACTGTCATTCTATGTTAAAAATAAGAACAAAGCTCCGCTAATAATAGCCTAAGGTGCTGTTTGTTTGTATCTTAATGGCTCTTAATGGACAACCCCTTAATCGCTAAGAGGAACAAAGTTGTTTGTTTTTATTTTTGTTACATCTGAATGCCTCTAAATGGTTGAGATACAAAATCAAATCTAAACTATTAAGAGGGACATCTTAATGAACTTGGACAAAAATATCCTCTTCAATATTAACAAATTCCTTTTATATCCAACACTCAAACCCTTATTATTATTATTATTATTATTATTATTATTATTATTATTATTTTTATAATTATTATTATTATTATTATTATTATTATTATTATTATTATTATTATTATTATTATTATTTTTATTATTATTATTATTATTATAATTATAATTATTATTATAATAATTATTAATATTATAATAATTATTATTATTATTTTTATAATAATAATAATAATTATTATTATTCTTATTATTATTTTAATTATGATTATTATTATTATAATTATTATTATCATAATTATTATTATTATTATTATAATAATAATTATTATTATAATTATTTTTATAATAATAATACTAATAATAATAATAATAATTATTATTATTATTATTAGTATTATTATTATAAAAATAATTATAATAATAATTATTATTATAAAAATAATAATAATAATTATAATATTATTATAATAATTATTATTATAATAATTATTAATATTAATATTATAATTATTATTATTTTTATAATAATAATAATAATTATTATTATTATTATTATTATTATTATTATTATTTTAATTATGATTATTATTATTATAATTATTATTATCATAATTATTATTATCATAGTAATAATAATAATAATAATTATTATTATAATTATTGTTACTATTATTAATATAATAATAATTATTATTATAATAATTATTATTATTATAATTATTTTATAATAATAATAATAATAATAATTATTATTATTATTATTATTATTATTTTAATTATGATTATTATTATTATTATCATAATTATTATTATCATAATAATAATAATAATAATTATTATTATAATGTTCAACTGTTCATAGGGTTAAAATGGTAAAATACTGTTATTCAGACATCTGAAAAAATTGATTATCAAACAACATTTTTTCATTCAGATACAATTCTATTCAGATGCTCTATATTATTCAGATGTCTAAATTATTCAGATCTTAATAGAGAATTTTATCAAACACCACCTAACTCTCCTTACTCTCTCACGTTCAGGTAATTTATTTTTATTTTGTACTTTCTTTCTTAGTTGTTTTCAATTGGGGTCCATTAATCAATTAATCTCTTCGTTCCACAAATAGTTTTTTTTGAACTATATCTTAAATAATTTGTGAAATATTAAAATTTAAATTTTGATATAAATTTATTTTAATTTTAAAAATAACTTTTTATGTAATAATATTTGTTAAGTAGTTTATAATATTAACAATTGTATTGATCGTTTGATCAATACAATTATAACAATATTTGTTGTTGCATTCATAAATATGTGCTTTCTTGATTTGCAAATAATCATATCTTTAAATGTATTCTTCTTATTTGATTTTTTTTAATTGGAGATGGGGGAAAATTCAATCACTCTCGACTCTTTTTTCAATAAAAAAACACTCTTAAAAGAGTAAAAGAAAAAATTGATCTATACTTTCACAAACGTAATTATTTATTATATTAATATTATAATATTCTCAAAAAAAAATTAATTTTTCCGATATAAATTTCTGATTCCGCCCCTCACATACAGAATGTCAAACACGGCATAATTAAGAGCTGGTTATAATTAGAATATGACTGTGATGTTATAAATGTTGGTCAAAAAAAGTATGTGGAAAACCAAGAACCATAGAAGATCACATTTTAATTTGCTGTCATTTTTATTTTATTTTTGTCTTTCATTTGTATGCACAGAAAGAGACTACTAGCCTAATTAGCCTTATACTTCCTCCTTTTTATTATATAAATTTTACGCATATTACAAAATTTAATTAATTATAATTATAAGTAATTAATATTAATTTAAAATTTTATTATTATTTATGCATGCATTAATAAATTACTCTTCATTCTCTCTCAATTATTTTATTTTTTTAGAGACAAAATAAAAAATAATTATTTTTTTTAAATATATATAAAATATTTTATATTATAAAGACAAAAAAATCTTCTAAAATTATTTATATAATAAAAATGAGGGAGCAGTAGTCATATGAACAAATGAGTGAGGTGATTCAATTACTATTATAAAAGCTACTTAAATAAGACTACAAAAAAAGGCAATTTGTGTCGCGTACGGGAGGAATTTGTGAGGAAATACTTTCAATGGAAACATAAATTTCGTAGAATTAAGTACTACCTATAATAAATGCAAATGGGGAAACTACAAAACACGGTTTTAAGAGCTGATACAAAATGTAAAATTATTATTAACTTTTAAAAATTAAAATAAAATATTTATAAACTTAAAATGAAAATGATTTAACCTTTAAAAATATTATCAGACAATAAATCTTATAATGAATAATATTTTTTATATAGTTTATAATATTTATCATTGTATTGACTAATTAAAGATAAAGGAAATCATGTCAATATTAAATTTAAAAATGTCTCAATTTACCTTTAAAAAATTAATAATGATGTTATATTTTGAAATGGAGGGAGTATGTAGTTTGTAAACATGTGCATATATTCAAAGTTTTCAATTAAATTAATCATGCATGAGTTTAATTAGTTTGTGCATGAAGCATGGCTAATTAGATGGAAAAAAAGAGAAGAAAATTGAGAGGTTATAAAACACCATATATACCATGGCTGGCCACCGCAATCTTGCATAATATTGGTTACATACGCAAGAAAGATTTGATTTGCTCAAAATATATATGCAGGAAATTAATTTCCTATAAGCAAGTCATGAAGCATTTACTAGTAAATTACTACCCAGTGCGAGTCCGTGACGACTGAAAAGATCTAGTTCACAAGTCCTAACCCCCCGGGGGTTACACTAAACGTCCTAGTACAAGCACTCTTTGGAATCAATTTAAGCAAATGCTATCCTAATTTAGATACTTTTCTATATGTTTATTGCATTAAATTAAGCACTATTTGGAATCAATTTAAGCAAATTAATACTCTCTTTTCAAACCTTAGGACTTGTTCTTATGGAGCCGTAGTCACTATATATTAATTAATATCTAAGCTACCTAATATTCTACAATCTCTCTCTCTCTCTTAGATCATAGACATAATCTTATTATATGATATTATTCAAATAAATAAAAAAAGTTAAGCATAGAATATTGTTGTTTCTTAGCAGATTCATGCCATCGAATAAAGGTACAAACTTGTCAATTCTTTTCTCCTACATTGTTAGCAAACCCTGCTTTACGTAAGTCATTTGGATTTACTCTACAATCTCTTTCTCTCTCTCTTGAACATCATAGATTGATTTTATTTTCTTTTCTTTTTATAAAAAAGCTGTCATACTTTATGAGAAACGACATTTTGTAGTTGATAAGACTCAAACAATGCATATGAATTTGCAAGGTAGCTTGTGTGAACATTAAGGGATAAAGAATTGAACATGAGACTTAAAGGTTAATACCTCAATTTTAACTACTAGGCCTACTTAATTATGTATCAAGTTAAGTTATTTTGATGATTAATTCCATGCTCGACTATTAAGCGCTTATCGATTTGAAAAGCAATTTTCTATGAAAAACTAACTAAGTAATTAACAACCTTCCCCTATTGGATTCAATATAATCTAAGAAATAAGCAAATTAATGTATATGATCAAGAATAAGTGATTCACTGGATTGTTCTTTGTTGCTAATATAACCACAACATTAGCTGTTAATAATTAACCTTGTCTAGGTTATGCTTGATTCCTCAGACATAATTAGGTAAGACAAACTTAATTAAACTAAAATCGCATACTTTTCCAAATGAATAAGTTTACACACTATATCCAAACACAACACCAAATACTACATCTCATCTCACCATTAAAAAGTGAGGCCTGACACAGGATGATGAAATAGGATATAGTATTTGGTGTTGTGTTTGGATGTTGTGTGTAAAGTGATCTCTCTTCAAGTAATCCAGTTGTCGGCTTTTTTGTGGTGCCAAATGTCATGCCTCTTAATTTTCTGTGAAACTCCTATGTGGATGTTGCCCTGATATCAGTTGTAATCCACTAGAAAAATAAACTCTACTTCCATATTACTAATAAGCATAACTTAATTAGTTATTACATGATTATGTTTCCTTCTGGAGGTACCTAACGTTCAATACCATGTGATGCTTTTCAATCTTCTTATGCCCACTGACACATGATACACAAGATTGTTTTAGTGCTTCCACCACAATTTTGTATAGATGTTAACTTAGTCTAATTAAATATAGGTTAATCATCAACCCCCAAGTTACCAATTACACTAATTATGGAAAAATTCTATGCGGACATAAAAATTAGATACAAGTGCTTTACAATTTCATCTATTTGTATTTTGATCCCCAATTGAGAATAAAAAATACAAATAGGTGAAATTATAAAACACTTATATTTAATTTTTATGTCCCCATAAAAGATCTCCTAATTATGGGATCCTAGGTATTTTTCAAAAGTCACTAGGATGACCTAAAAATGACGAGAACAATTTTATATTACATTTTGACGTGTGTTATGAAGTTAATTAGTTAGTTGTTTTTTTAAAATTTAACTTAAACATGATGTCATGCATCCACGCATATACATATACATATATATATATATATATATATATATATATATATATATATATATATATATATATATTACTGCAGTTATTAAATAAATTTCACTCTCCAACGCATGCATGCGCACGTAGAACATACTTGACAACGCGTATAAACATGCATAAATATGACTGACCGGCTACCTTTGGCAAGGCTAGCTATAAGCTGGATCAAGAGGGGCATGAAGAGTTATGTCCAATCATCTTTATGCTTTGCAAACGAGTAAAAATAATAAGGTAATTAATTGTCTGCAAGGATAATTAATTTTCAATTATTCAAGGTGAAAGAATAAATATATGTATGCTACCCTATGTTTATAAAAAATGGGAATCAAAAGATATATCTTTTATAGCGTGTTAACTTTTAGTACAGAAAAACTAGTTTGATTCTACATACTTTACAACCAGTGGTGTTATCGAACTACAATCACGAGATAGAACGGAGTTCTATTGCACGATTCGAAGCAATTAGAAATTCACTTAGAATATTGGGAGCTCTCTGTATTAGCAGTATGTAATTGTCTGTATATTCGTCTCTGTAGAAGTACTAATTTCTTATTCACATACTTTTGAAAGGCGTGGATATTTAGGGATGAAGTGGCCGTGGGGAGCCATCATATCTTATCGCAGCCTATACTTTGTCTCGACTTTGGTTGCAAATCAGAATCTTAATCTTGGGCAAATTGGTGTCCCTATCAGGTCATCAGAAACTTAACTACTCTTAGATCTCCCCAATATTTGCGTACATATGTAAAGATCAATATATGTTGTAGTCCAAAATTATTAATTTTGTTTTGGTCATAGTTTTTTGTGGTAGGAGTTTGAGTTTAGTGATAGATTGGATGCCATGATTAATTGCGGAGAAAAACTTAACTGAGAATTGAGTTGGATATTTCATGTGCAAAAAACTTGTCAATTTTTGACTATATATTCAATTTAACCAATATTTGAGCCTAACTATGTGTAACACAACATGATTGATACGTCATCAATATCCCTCTTTTTCTAATGCAGTAACATAAAAACATTTAAAACGCAATTATATATAGAAGTAATAGGCTAAAAGTGATAATCAAGCACACCGTATACGGTATGTAGTTCATGCATGCTTATAACGCAAGCATCAGAAATTGTAAATTTCTGATAAATTATCGATTTTAGCGCTAAAACATTAACAAAATGCCATAATTATGTTATCATCAACATAAATCAGCCCCACTAAATTACAAGAAAAAGGTTTACTCCTTGTTTTATGATTAGTTATAAAGCAAGATATATATAATATTATATATATATATAGAGAGAGAGAGAGAGAGAGAGTTTGGAAACGAAAAGTTTGAAGTATGTATACCAACCCCAATTACCCCATGACAACCACCATAAGTGATGTGGATCTTATGAAGATTGAGATATAGAGAGGAGAGAAAAACTTTAAAATATGACGAGCAAACAGTTGTCACCAGTGATATGAGCTCTGATCTTGCATACTCTACAGAATCAATCATTGGTTCTCTTTTCCATTTTTTAATTCACAGAATTTTTATCACCTCCTTCTAAGTTGAGGGCACCTCCTTTCATGACTTAATTAGCCAGCTTCCCCTATAGTTATATATATACTTGTCATTGACATTAGCTTAATTCATTCATTCAACAACACACTCCTCTTAGTTTCATCTACCTCTTCCTTCTCTTTCTCTTTCTCTCTCTAAATATATAAAGGGAATATATATTTATATACCTCAATGGATATAGAGATTGAGCAACCTTCTTCTGTTGGATTATCAAAGATTGCAAATTCAGAAACGCATGGAGAAGACTCGCCATACTTTGCTGGATGGAAAGCTTATGATGAAAACCCTTATGATGAATCCGATAATCCAACCGGTGTCATTCAGATGGGATTGGCAGAAAATCAAGTACAGTGCAAAAAAATGGAAAAGAAAAATCATTCTATATAATATTTTCCCCCTAAAAACTATAATTAAGATAATTATTTGAAATTTGCAAGTAATTAACCTTGTTTATTTTTATTCATCAACAGGTTTCATTTGATTTGCTAGAAGAGTACTTGGCAAAGCACTCAGAAGCAACTAGCCGGGGTAATACAACTTCTAGTTTCAGGGAAAATGCTTTGTTTCAAGATTATCATGGCCTACTATCTTTCAGAAAGGTAATAACCTGTCAAGTAAAACATAACTAGTTTGTGGGTTTTTTTCCTTCTTTTTTACCTCACTTAAATAATTCGTATCAGAATTTTGACCAGTTAAGATAAGTCTGATACCGGCCACTTGAGTCGGAGCTCATTGATTTTATGAGTCTTTTCACCGACTACACAAACTTTTTTAAAAATTATATATATTAACCCAAGTAAACTCTTTTGTACGATCATTACAGGCAATGGCAAGTTTCATGGAACAAATTAGAGGGGGAAGAGCAAAATTTAACCCCGACAGAATCGTTCTAACAGCAGGCGCCACGGCTGCCAACGAGCTCTTAACATTCATTTTAGCCGATCCCGGCGATGCATTACTAGTCCCCACTCCTTACTATCCAGGGTAAGACCTCATTCAAACTAAAAATTTCAGTCACCTACAATTTTCATTTTTATCATATGGAGTAATTCCTTAAACTAATTATAACGCGAATGACATTTGTACAGATTCGACAGAGATTTAAGGTGGCGATCCCGGGTAAAAATTGTCCCAGTCCACTGTGACAGCTCAAACAATTTCCAAATCACTCCTCAAGATTTAGAAGCAGCATACAAAAGTGCAGAATCCAAGAACATCAAAGTAAGAGGTGTACTAATAACAAATCCATCAAACCCCTTAGGTGCAACTATTCAACGGACCGTGCTAGAACAAATCCTAGACTTCGTCACACGCAAAGATATCCACCTCGTATCCGACGAAATCTACTCGGGATCCACGTTCTCGTCGTCAGAATTCGTCAGCATTGCAGAAGTACTCGCTTCCCGAGACTACAAAGATTCCGAAAGGGTACACATTGTTTACAGCCTGTCAAAAGACCTAGGCCTGCCGGGGTTTAGGGTAGGGACAATTTACTCATACAACAATGAAGTGGTCACAACTGCACGAAGAATGTCGAGTTTTACCTTAATTTCTTCTCAAACTCAGCAGCTTTTGGCTACCATGTTATCGGATACCAACTTCACTGAAAATTACATAAGGACTAATCGCCAAAGGCTGAGAAAAAGATACGAAATGATTATTAATGGGTTGAGAAATTCCGGTATCGAGTGCTTAGAGGGAAATGCAGGCCTTTTTTGCTGGATGAATTTGAGTCCTTTGTTGGAGAAAAATACGAGAGGTTGTGAATTGGAGCTTTGGACCTCAATTTTAAAAGAATTGAAGCTGAATATTTCTCCGGGGTCTTCTTGTCATTGTTCAGAAGCTGGTTGGTTCAGAGTTTGTTTTGCTAATATGAGCGAGCAAACACTAGAGATAGCACTAAACAGAATACAGGTTTTTATGGAAAAAAGGAAGATGATGAAGGAGATCTAGTCGTCTGTTAATAATCTTCATTATTTGTTTATGTTTCAATTTTGAAGGAAGGCTAGCTCTATATATATTATATATTCCTCACTCTTAATTTGATGCCAAACCCATGTCAAAATTTTGGGTAATTGAAATATATTATTGGTTCATTTTTATATATACTCGGCAAGTTTTCTTCTTTGAGTTAATTAAGCTTTTCACTTGGTCTTATTTAATTAATTCATGCGACAAACGAGCAATACTACTACATACACATATAATTTTGTGACTAATGCACTTTTTGCACTCCAAAATTTACATGTTAAATATCTGTTGCACTTCAGACTTTAAAAGGTCACCACAAACTTGTAATTTTAATTTTTTTTATCAGAAGTGGCACATGTCTACCTTTTTGAGGGGGCAATTGGGTCATTTCAGTTATCTTCTTCGCCCATTTCTTTATCTTTTCATTTTCTCCTGTTCATCGTCGCCATCAAACTTTCCCAAAATCAATTTCACCCTCTAATGACATGGAGAAAGCGAGAGCTCTGTAATTTTGTCTTTTAATGATTGAAGAAGAAAGAAAGCTTAGTCTTTGAAATTCAACAAAAGACGTTTGCCTATTTTCTTATTACACCTTTCATTTCTCATTTTCTCTCTGCTATTATAATCACGTACTGGGGTTTTTTCTTCATTTATCTCCTCTCAATTTGCAGGCCTTCATTTATCAACTCCACTGTTTTGGTTTGTGGGTTTGTGATTATAACACCTAGAACGAATTGGGTTTTAGTCATTTCTAGTCTTTTCCCCAAATTTTGGATGTAATCGAATTTCATCATTTTAGTGGATAGGTTTGTGAAATTTTCATCTGGGTTGTTGATTATGTGGCTAAAACTGATTGGATTTAGCTAACCCCAATTGGGACAGGAAGTGATAATCAAATCATATATGTGAGCCCGTCCCTTTCGTTTTATTATTATTTTTTATTTTGTCAGGATAACTGATGTTGAGCTGTGGAAATTTATTTTCTGGGAGTGGATCTTGTTGATTTTATGCTCTGTTGTCCTGTTTTCTCTTTGTTGAACTGGGTGACACTGAATTTGGATAATAAGTTTTTTTCAAACATTTTTTTTTGTGAATAAGTATAGGGGTTTTAGTATTTGTTTATTATCGATTTTAATTTGTGTATGAGTTTATGAATTTGAGCTTAGAAGAAAGAGGCCATTGAATCTAAGGTTGAATCAGTAGAATCTGCTTTAAATGGCAAGCGAAGTAAAAATTAATGGAAAGGGTGATACTAAAGGTACCATGTGTTCAGGGCCGGTCCTGAGAGTTTGGAGGCCCTGTGCAAAAAAAAAAATAGGAGCCCTCACTCGCATATAATTTTTTTTTTATCAGCACCAATATATAAAGCACAATTTATATCAAAATTCATCATTAATTAAAATAACAACCCGTTCTTTTTAAAGTATAATATACACACACAAAAATTCGTATTTAGTAAAAAAAATAAAAATAAAATAAAATTTGTGGGCCTTCTAAATTTGGGGGCCCTGTGCGGTCACCCCTTCTGCACCCCTCCAGGGCCGGCCCTGCATGTGTTACACAAGGATAATTGAAATGAGAGCATGGCAAAGGAATGTACAAATGCATCTGTCTGAAATTTGGCTCTCTAAGGATTTAGAATTTGTTTATGCTTGTATAATTTTAGAATTGCTTAAGTTAACTTTTTGTTTACAAATTGGATAATAGTGTTAAGTTTTGTTACTATCCTTTTCAAATACGTCGGTTATTATTAAGCATGTAGGGAATGGTGAGGTTATTGCATTTAATGGACAATGTTTTAAGTCAAATATCATCATTTGATGACTCAATTTTGTTTCGTGCAGAAATTCTTATCTTTATTGCTCTTGCGTCTTGCGTTCTAGAGTCTCGGAGTGGTTTACGGAGACTTGGGAACTTCTCATTTGAATGTGTTTTATAATTCCTTTCCTTATGGAATCAAGCATCTAGAGGATGTCATTGGCTCGCTGTCATTAATTATATTTTAAAGTATGTTTTCAAAGCGTGTCGGGTGATTGACAATGGTCAAGGTAAGCAGATATCGACATATGTCTTTGTTACTAGAGTATAGATGTATTTTGCCCTTGTGTTCTTTTCTAGTCCTAATCTAGCACTGTAGAAAGGGGCTTTCCACCCAACTCCTCTTTCCTTCCAATCCAAAGAATCTTCGAATCAAGTGAATGTGGGATCTGGGTCTCCAACAACTCCATCATCAGATTATGGAGAAAGGGTCGAGTGCGACGCCGCTGGTGGTGGATTGTAATGACCACGCATTCTATATGTCATTGTAATTATAATTATTAAATAATTAACAATGAATTAAAAATTTTGTGCTAATTAATTGTGCATTGTTGTAATTAAATATACTTAAGTATGCTTGTATTTATTTAATAAGGAAGCAAGGTGATAGAATTAATTAAAATAAATCTAATTGGATTATATTGTTAAGTCCAAATAAGGTATTAAACTAGGTCAAATTAATTAACCTAGTAGCTCATGTATTAAATTAAATGTTGGTTCATGTTATAATTAAACTAGCTCAATGTTTGTTTTAATTAAATGTAGCATGAGTTAGTTAAACGGAAGCCTAATGGAAAAAATAAATTGAGTTCAAACAAATTAAATGAATGAGCCCAACACATTTAATTTTTAAGTCCAAAGTAGAGCCCAAATAGAAGTCAAAATTGGTCGATATATATATATATATATATATATATATGTGTGTGTGTGTGTGTGTGTGTGTGTGTGTGTGTGTGTGTGTGTGTGTGTGTGTGTGTGTAAAAGCTATAAAAATAAATCAAAATTGGGGGGGAAATTCCCCATTTGGCCGGCTACATGAAGGCCCCACAAGGGGGTGGCTTGTTGCTCTTGATTGCTTGGAAAATCTCCTTAAGGACTAAATGGTTCAACCACTCCAACAACTCTAGTCATTCACTATGTCAATCACCTAGTCAATTAATCCAATAGTAATCTAGATTAGCTTCTAATTGCACCAATGCTAGTAAATTAAGGAGTTAATAGGAGGTTACCAAAGTCCTATAAATAAGACTTCCACCAAGCTTTAATAGGTTGGTCATTTCATTTGTCTAGCATTTCTAGAGAGAAATTGAGAGTTCTAATGATAGTTGTGAGTAAAACACTTCAAGTGTGAAAGATATTGCTAGAAGAGGAGCTTGGTGGATGACATATAGCCTCATAACCTATTTTGGAAGGAGAAAAGGAAGAGCATTCAAGTTGAAAAGGTTCAAAAGTGTTCTATATCCTCACCATTTCCTTTTGTTCCATTGTTTTCTAACAGGAGATGAGAGAGTAGCTGGGTCTAGTCGAGAGATGAAGTGAAGGTCCCAGTTGTAACTGTATTAGTCTTTATAAGTTGTAAAATAGTGAGACAATAATAATGAAGACTTAGTTGTGTATTATTTGAATATTGTATTAGGATACGTTGTACATTGTATTGTAATAGTTGTTGTATATTTTGACAACTCTAGTTTGGGCTGTGTGAGCCCAGATTTGGGGGTGTCACAGTATTACCTTTTTGTAAGGAACTGTATGTAATTTTCGCTAGATTAATGAAAACTATGTATTTAGTTGTTATTATGATTTGAGATAGTGATAGCCAAACCAGAGGTTATGAAACCCGAATTTGGGGTCATCCGTGGATAAGGTAGTTGAAGAGGAGGTTGAGGTGGTGAAGGAGGTTGTTAAAGGTTTTGGAGAGAGAAACGAGAAAGGTTGATGTGGTGAAGGACTGAATTATAAAGAGATAATGATTGAATTTTAGAGAGAAAAAGAGCAGAAAATTTGAAAATGGTTTAAGAGAAAGATATGAGAAGTTGGGGGAGAGGGAGAGGGAGATGCAAATATGGTTTATTTAATTAATGATTTTATTTATTGTGTTTAGATGATGTGGTGAGACTATTTTACTCCTTAAGTAGTTAGTGTTTAAAGTGAAAATCGAAAGTACCGGTCAAAAATGACATGTTAAAATCCCGAAAAATGCAATTTAAAGCTAAAATTACAAGTTTGGGGTGCAAGTGTGGACCTTTAAAATCAGGAGTGTGACAAGTATCTGATATGTAAACTTTAATTTGAGGTGCAAAAAGTACATTATTCTAATTTTGTTTAATATCTATAGTATTTCTATTTAATATATATATGATGCATTTAATATTTATATCTTTTTTTCTTCTTTCTTGTTTTGAGAAAACACGCAGGAGTTTAACCTTTTACCTATAAGAAAAATAAAAAATAAAAAAATTTGCATTTTGTAAATATAACGTTGATGAAATATATATATATATATATATATATATATATATATGGGATCGATCCACTAATAACGTTGTAAAAGTTGATATATCCTTACAACAGATCTCAATCGTCTAAACTGAGATTTAGCGGCTTATATAGTCCTCGTCTACAGTATAATATCCAGGTATTCGTAGTATTATAGTGCAGACGATGAATATTGTCCAAAATACCCTCAATGTGCATGTAATACACTCACCATTCGCAGTATTATACTGCAAACGTGAATTGCATGAGAAAACGACGACGTTTTGACATTTCACCCTCCGCAGTATAATACTGCGGACAATGAATAACTGTGCTAATTTCTTTTAAAATTCACCGTCCAGGTGAAACATACAAGTTTTATTAGAAATATACATTTGACATGAATCCATGCTTTTGTTTAAGTCATATTTTTTTCATAGGTCTCGAACTGAGTAGTTGTATTTAAGGATATTAGATTTTCTATTTGTTCTTGCGTATTTTAATTCTTACTGATTTAAGTTGTCTGGGCTAATGAGAAAAAATATTGCTAAAACAATTTGAAGGAAATGCTGAAGTATGTCGTCTCCTATGGTCATACATGTTTTTCACTCATCCCAGATAACATGAATCTGTAACGAGAATAAGCAGGTGAAATGAAAAATTAACAGTCTTAAATATAAAACTCTTATCGTTATCTCGTTTTAATAGTACCGATTTGGGTTGTTCGACTAAAAACTATTAAGTTTTTTTCTTCTACTTGCGTAGTATTCTTATTGATTTATGTTTGTCAATCATCCCAAATAACATGAATTTGCAAAGGTACTGCGCAAGAGAAGAAGAAAACTAATAGTTTTTAAAAGACATTCTCGTGCTATTATACTGTGGACTGACGTATTTATAATAATGTCACTAATAGTTTAATTAAATGCATGACATTATTGTAAATACTTTCGTTTGCAGTATAATACTACAAACGAACGTATTTACAATAATGACACTAATAGATTAATTAAATGCATAAGATTATTTTAAACAACTAAGTTTTGAAATTTCACCGTCCGCAATATTATACTGAGGACAGTGAGGACTAGGGCTTACTCGAAAAACACGACGACATTTTCAATTTTCATCATCAGCAATATAATACTACGAATGGGATAACTAAAAAAAATTAATTTTCACAGTTTAATACTACGGACGAAGTCTGCTCGAGTAAGTGCAAAAGATCTGAGTGAATAATTTTTTAAGAATCTTTGTAAAAAAAAAAGAGTAACATCATTTTTCATAATGGTGTTGCTACGTTTTTACAAAGATTCTTCAACAATGCTTCACCCAGATCTCATCCATCCTCCTCAAGGTTGACCTCGTCCGCAGTATTATACTGCAAACAGTAAAAAAATTTAATTACCCAGATCAGTTGTCAAAAGAATTAGAACAATGAACAATAAGTAATATTTAAACAATGAACAATACGCGATATTTACCAAGCTCGCTACTAGAAAGAAGAACATGGACATGTACAATAATCATGCCCATAAAGAAAATATATTTCTTTTCGTTCTGAGAGTTTTGAGTATTAGAGATAAGTAAACAATTCGCCATTTTATTTATAGTGGACTAGATTACTCAGATTCAAAGAATCAGAACAATTTTCTCGCCATTAATGAAAAACGATTGTTGCACCAATGTAATCAGTTGAAATTTTCAACAATTGATTGTAACAAAACTCAGCGTCCGCAATATAATACTACGAACGAAGGCCAGACATAGGCACGACATCATTGTAAACTCTGTCGTTTGATTTACCCGTTCGCAGTATAATACTACGGACGAAAGGAAGACAAAATGTCAGTCCCTAAACGACGTCGTTTTAGACTCTGTCGTTAGATTTACATGTCCGTAGTATAATACTACGAACGAAGTATTATAAGACTAATTTTTTTTTTATCTCCCGAGTATTTTCGTTGTAGATTCATGTCATTTACCTAGATCACATGAATCAATAAGAATATTCAAGAAGATAAAAAAAAATTAATAGCCTGAAGTCGAACAACCCAAATTGTAATTTTATAATTAAGATTATAAATCTTCTATTTCTTCTGCATTACAACGTTGAAGATTTATGTTATACGCAAGAAAAATAGAAAATTTAATAGCATTAATTATAACTACCCAAATCACTATAATAAAATTGATTTGAGATCCAAAATAATTACTAGGAATAATGACGAACACGGTTTTATAATTAAATTAGCGTCTGCAGTATAATACTGCAGACGGTGAAATTTTAAAACGTTGTCGTTTTCTCGAGTAAGGCCTAGCATTCACTGTCTGCAATATAATACTGCGGACAGTGAGTGTTTTACATACACATTGGGGGCATTTTTGGACAATACCTGTGTAAGACCCCGAATTTTATGAAATATAAAATTTAATTTTTCTTCATATATTTTTTTGAAACAGTAAGTGGTTAAATCGATAAAGTTAAAAGTTAAGGATGTTATGTGCAAATTTTATTTTGTCGGTTAATATTCGTTTTGTCGGGGAATATTCGGGCCGTACGACGGCGCCGAAATAACAAATTATTGGTGGACCCCACAACGGAATATTTGTCGGATATAGAAAACGACAGAAGTAACATTTTTAATAAAAATAGTCAACGGTGCTAACTGTTAAAATACCGGTGATAAAAGAATAGTAGCATACGGTAATTTATGGTATTTTACTGTAGCATGCGGTACTCTACAGTAGCACACGATATTGCATAGTGTCTCATATTATTGACACCGTAACTGTTACGCATCATTTCATCGATAATTGTCACTGCATAATATTTTATATTATCAATTCAATTATTGTTGCTACACAGTATTATGCATTATTGATTCAATAATTGTCATTACACTGTATTTCATATCATTGAACCAATAATTGTTGGTGCACTGTAGTTTAAAATTATTGAATCTAATAATTGTCACAGTAGCAAATACACTATAATTTATATTATTAAATTAATATAAATATGTAACGTGTTTCTTACATTATTGTGGTAACATTATTTTATATGTTGGACTCACAGGAAGAATAAATAAATAAATAAATAAATAAAATAATTAATTTTACTATTTGAAATAGTAACGTGAATAGTAACGTGATTAGTGACGTGAATAGTAAGAAACATGTGGGACCCACTGTGGGGCCCACATGAAATGTGAAAATTGAGTTTTTGCTGGATGGTTGGTGGAGGCTGCTGCGCAGCCTCTGCTGATTTTTTTTTATTTCACCTACCGCGCATAGTAGTCTCTTTTCTCCTATAAATAGCTTGCTCAGCTGAATAGAAAAATCACACCTAAAACATAAAATTTTTCTATAAGAATTTTATGAGTTTTCTCTGAGAATAGTAAGATTATTTTGAGTGTTTGTAAGCCAAAAGGAGTGCAGGAATTTTTCAAGTAAGTCTTTTATTAAAGAGTAGTAATTTCATAAATTCCTATTTTTCACGGTATACACAAATCTTCCTTTCGAAGACTCTTCTTTAAGAAGATTCATTTTTAAAAGTTTTCTTTGGAAGATTTATTTTAAAAACTATTTTAAAGTAGTTATATTATACTACAAAAATTATGTTAAATATATACAATTTTGATAATTCATATTATACGAGTTATCATACACGTTGAAATTTATATGTGGTAATTACTAATTTTATTAAAAATATATAGGTTGATCAACCTCATTTAAATCAATATTCAGTCACGTGTTAAGGTAAGGGGTATCATTCTTTGCATCATCATAAATGGATATTATTTTCTTTCTTACTTGAAGGGATTATCATTGTTTGATTCTCGAAAATAATATCGTTTCTTTCTTGTGCCATTTATTTCCATGTATTAAATTGTGGGAATAACCTTACGGCGCGGATTACCACATGTTGGTGAATAACCTTTTGTATTCATTCCTTATTAATCTTTGAGAATAACCTTACGGTGCGGATTATCGCATGTTTGGTGAATAACTCTTCGTATTCAAATTGATGGGAATAACCTTACGGCGCGGATTATCGCCTGTTTGGTGAATAACTATTCGTATTCAAATTGATGGGAATAACCTTACGGCGCGGATTACCGCATGTTGGTGAATAACCCTTTTTATTTGTCTCGTGTGGAAATAATTCGTCTACACGAATTATCACATGACACTTTTATTCCATATTCGTAAGTGATATCATTTTCCTTTATACTCATAAGGGATACCATCTTTTTCATCTTCCATTATTCAAACTTACTATGGTAAGGGATATTAATTCCCTTCACCTTTTGTTAATCAAACATGTTACGGTAAGGGATATTATTTTCTTTCATACACCTAAATCGAAACTTATTATGGAACTATTGCTTCTATAATTCCTGAAAATATTATATGTTCCATAATAGTTGAATTTCATTATTTCAACTGAACCTTCCTATTTTCTGAACATTTCTATTGAACTGTAATCGTTATTCTGAACTGTGGATCTTGAATATCATTTTTAAATTTCACTCCACATCATGTTGGCAATTTGGACATTATTTGAATCTGCACAAAGTAAACTTCCGATACTTATTGTTTATCTCCTGTTCTTTTGTTCATCATTTGTATCACTGTTATTTGTATTAATCATTAAGAATCAAACTGTTGTGAATATCTGTGGTCGGGGGCACAGATGTGATATAATTGTTGAACAGATGATAGGTTAAAGGCGATATACTAGGTTAAAGGCGATACATCTGTTCGGTGTCTTTTATGGCACGCGGTTAATGTTCTCTTTGGCCCGTAGTGCAAAGATGAACTGTTGATTGGTATGATTATGACCAAAGGCTGAATCTGGTATAATCATGACCGTTGGTGTTATATTGAATGTCTTTGGCCCGTAGTGCAAAGATGAACTGCTGATCTGCATGATTATGACCAGGAACTGTGAAGTTGTATTATCTTGACTAATGGTATTTCAGATGATAAAAGTTGATGATATTTTTACTAAAAAGAGAAGCGAGTGGACATTATAGTCTGCATTATTCTTCTAATAGATTGTTCATTCCGCTGCTATTATTGATCTGAACATTATTTAAGAATTTAACTACAGTTTTTGATATAAACCTTGTAGTCTATTGTATTCTATCAAGAACTCAACTGTTGAAGGCTAATGATAATTTATTCGTCATTATCTTAGTCATGATATTTCTTACTGGGCTATTTGAGCTCACCCTTTTCTTTTGTTCCATTGTTTTTCAACAGGAGATGAAAACGTAACGGGGTCTAGCCGGGGGATGGAGTGAGAGTCCGAGGAATAGCTATCATAGTCTTCACGTGTTGTAAAATAATGTGGCAATAATAGTGAAGACTTAGTTGTGTATTATTATACACTGTATTGTTGTACGTTGTGCCTTGCTGTAATATTTTTGTTGTAGTCTTTTGACGACTCAAGTTTGGGCTGTGTATGCCTAAATTTGGGGGCGTCACAACCTGGATATTATACTGCGAACGAGGGTTATATAAGCCGTCAAATTTCAGCCTAAACGGCTGAGATCTGTTGTAAGAATAGATTAACTTTTACAACATTATCAATAAATCGGTCTTTTATATATATATATATATATATATAAATATGGGAGTGATCCATAGCATGTATTTGCTATGAATTCTTATAGGGCATACACCATCATTCCCCTTCAAAACAAGAGTAAACGGTCAGGATTATAAATTGAAAATCGACGTCCGCTACTATTAGTAGCGAGTGTTTAAAAAATCCACCAGTAATAGTTGTGAAAATCCAAACGCTAAACTAAATCCTAAAAACACGTCTGCTACTATTATTAGCAGATTTAATTTTTTTTTAAATGTCCGCTACTAGTAGTAGCGGACGTCCATTACTAGTAGTAGCGGACGTCCATTTTCAGTTTATAATTTAAAACGTTTACTCTTGTTTTGAAGAGTATAGATAGTGTATGTGCTATAAAAATGTATAACAACTAGTTACAATAAATTGACCCCATATATATATATATATATATATATATATATATATATATATATATATATAACCTATAAAGTAGAAGCGTTGACTTTGTATTGACCTCCCGTGTATCTCATTCTTACAAATTATATCCTATAAATAGAAGCGTTGACTTTTTATTGAGCTCCCGTATATCTCATTCTTACTAATTTGTGGTTGCACGAAATATATGCATCAAACCTGTTTGTTTGTTCCACCAAGCACATGTTTGCCCCACCTAACACTAAAACAAGCACCTACTTTAGTTAATTACTTGAACACCAAAAGACAAACTAATTATGTTCACGTTACCTGGCTCTTCTTCAAGCATCCTAGCCCTTCAATTTGAATACCACCAAAGAATATTGTATATGTTCACGCTATTTATCTCCATAAAATAAAATAGATATCAAGTTTAAATATACATTTATGTAATTTTTTTTAATTTATATAATTTATCAAAATTACGTTATTTTGATAGAGATAAAAAATCATCAGTACTACTAAATTAAAAATAATATGTAAAAACGATATAATTTTGACAGACTGTATAAATTAAAAAGTTACGCAATTATACACTTCTACTTTTTCATATATATATATATATATATATATATATATATATATATATATATATAAAAGTCAACACATACAGAGAGAAGACAGTCTCTTGACACAATAAATAGAACTACGTACTAATTAAACAAGATAATGAAAATTTTAATTAGGATTACATTTCTAATAATAAAACATTACTAGCTAATGGGGTCAAATCAACCAAATCGCTCAACAAACTAGTCGATATTTTTGAAATTAATAAGAGTTTGAATACTAGGTTGAGATTATCATTATCGATAAACCTGCCTTGATTACGATTTGATTGTTAGTTTAATATAATTAAAAATGACATGCTTTCAACAAGCAATCTCCATAATACTACAATAATCATGTATATCGAACAATTGATACATCAACTTGTCTGCAATATTGTTAAATAATTTTTTTTTAAAATATAATATTATATATTGGCTAAATTTGGATTATATTTTCTTTACAATTATAATCAATCAATTAATTAAGAACCAAAGTTAATTTGATTCCACAATATGTATATTAAGAAGAGATTACGTACACAAAACAACCTCTAAGTGTGATTCAACTGAGGCAGCACATTTGGCGAATTAAATTTTAATCGCTTTACATCATCAGTACGTACTCCAAGAAGTAAACCCATAATTATTAAATTTATATTAATTGAGTTTATTTTTTTAATATTTGTGACTTAATTTTCTTTGACTTTTTAAAGCATAGAAAAAGTGTTTGACTTAATTAGAATTTTAGCAGTGTACATATGATATATATTAATTTGTTATCACGTTACTGTATTGAATTTGTTTGCCACAAACAGTCGAGAATAACATTACTACTTGAATACTCCATACATTTTATTTTATTTTTTATAATATTTACAGTAATACCTAAAAAAATATGAAAATTCCAATCATGTTGGAACATCACTGTCATTATCATTAATATAACAAAAATTTGCAACTAAATGTATCACGCAAGAATACATATATACGTGTGCATGCGTCTGTGTTAATGAAGCAAAAGGGGAAAATATTGATTCTTAACTCCTAAAAGACTTGATCCTTTTTTGTTTACTAGCTTATATACGAGTCATTTAGTGTGAATTAAAGATTCAGTTGCGCTTGAAAATTTTGTTTATTTATAAATAAATTATTTTAAATGTATCTTATTTAATTTCCGAGGATAACTTTTAGGAGCTCAAATGTGTCACACCATTTCGATATGGTATATTTAAATTTCTAAATGAATCTACACTACCGCTGTAAATGCTGTAAACGTTCGTGATTAAAAACTTAAAACTTAATCTGCTGTTAATAATCATTTCAAGGACTTGAATTTTGTCAGATTAATTGATTATTTCCTTCATGCACTAATAAATCTTAGTTGAATGTAGAATTAGTTAAATTTTTAGCTATCCAAATAGCCGATTGTCTTGTAGCCTCAATTATCTATTATAATTTTTTTTCTTAATTTTAGAGCTTTGTTATATATAATGATTCATGCAATGATAGGTATAATGACCTAATATAAAAATAATAGAACTTACTATTTTTATATTATGAGTTCTATTATTTTTATATTAAATTATTATATTTATTATTATATGAGTTATTATTTATAGCAAAATTGTTAATTTCATGTATTCCATAACGTCACTGTTTAATCACTTCATTTACAGTTTTGTGGTTGTGCCCAAGTCAAATATCACCAATGAACATACCATTCCATATTATTCAAGACAACGACACAGTGGAATAGTCAGTAGCGCATAAAGATATGATTGATTATTGGGCTTTTCTAGGGGACCCAGGAATGGAGACTAGTTTAGCGATCAATTGAATTTTATTTTTTATTTTTTAAAATAATTTTTAAAAAAATAAGTTTGATTTTTTAGAATTAAATTTTTTACAGAATATAGTGATTTAAATATAATTTAGATGTATATAAATAAACAGTATTTACAAACTATATAACATTATTTGTTTACATATATTCAAATCACATCTAAATCACTGTATTTTATAAAAAAAATAATTCTAAAAAATCAGACTTATTTTTTAAGAAATTTAAAAATAAAAAATAATAATAATTTATATTATTAAGTTTACATTAATAACGATGTGACACTTTCTAGTACTCCATTCATTTTTCAAAAAGAGTTTCACTTATAAAATTCTCAAGCTACAAATTTTTTTTTTGTACCAGGTTCGTTCCTAAATTATTGAGTGTTTAATTGACATAAAGTGCTTCATAATATTGTGTTATTTAATTTTAGAATATTGATATTTCTGTAAGTCCCTATTCACATAAATAGTAAGCGGAACCCATTTCATGTGAATAAAAATATAAATAATAAGTTGAGCCCACTTTCATATGTGTAAAATTTTATAAAAATATCGATTTTTCTTCTGAGAATATCAATTATCTAACTTTATGTTATTACAAAAACTAAACTTTTTATTAAAAAAAAATAATTATAAATAATTAACAAATATTATTCTTTTTGGAAAAGTGAATAACATTGCTTGTAAGACCAAAAGAAGAAAACTCAAATCGATTGGTAAAACTGAAACGAGGATCACGTATATACTTTTTCTCGCCGACATGCAATCCTATGGATTAAGATTCTATTGAATTTCTCATAACATGTCGACCCGATAAGCCCATGACTAAATATTATAATTTTAAGAAAAAGGACTTCTGTTTTGAGACAAGGAAAGAGTATTAATAAAATACTCCATGACTCAGCATTGAAGACAATTGGGACTTCGAAGTCTCTTCCACCTAAGAGCTAAAGCTGTTATCTTGTCCCATTAGAATTTCCAGGTCAAAGGCAACTATTTTCACCTCGGTTTGATTGATGTTGATGAAGCCAATTGTGGAGGGGATTGGGTTTAATCACAGCCGTCCACGTCACATACATGTGGTTCATGAGAGAGAATCGGAGAAATTATTCAGTGGCCCTGGAATACCGTCACGTAATAATATCTCAGGTCACTAACATGTTATTATTTTAGTATATACAGTTAGGGTGTTCATCGGTAAAAAATCGAACTGGTACCGAAAAAATCGAACCGGTAACAAATCAAAAATGCCGCTAAAATAAGAACCGGTATCGAATTATCGGTTCCAGTATAAATTCGGTTCGATTTTCGATTTATACCGATTGGTAATATATATAATTAAAATTTATAAATAATAATTATAGATTATAATAATATATATAATTATATATTATTATTATATATGTAATTAATATAAATTTAATATTATTTTATTTATTTCGGTTCTTTTGGTATACCTACCGCTACCGGTACCGAAAAAACCGATACAAAAAAAATCGGTACCGACTGATTCGATAAAAAATCAAAAAAATCGAATTTTTTGAACATCCCTATGTACAGTGAGCCATTTTACTGTATATATTAAAATGACAACGTATAAATAATCTTGGGATATCACATGACCATTCTCCAAGACTATAGAATAATTTTTCCTAACGAGGACACTTGTATTATTAATCATGGAGCTTTTGCCGATGATATACACACCATTCCATGTATTTTACGTAAAAACCCCTAATCCGCTAACCACTTATTTTCAATTTAATAATTTATTTATAATCCTCACTTAATAAATTAGGTCACTGAAATGCCGTAAAGGGTTTTAGTCCCGTGTGACGCCGTGATCGGCGGCGCTGCCACGGATGTTCATAACTGAATTATCACAATCACTAGTTGGGAGAGTCAATAGAATAGTTTTTCAATTAATGAAAACTTTTGCCTAAAGTGAATTATGTACGGGAATTGTCTTAAATGGGCTAATCCAACGAATAAAATGTGCATGGAAATTTTGTCATCTTTGTTGAAGATTTATTGATCATGCCAATTCAACAGAAACAATGAGTTGGTAACTTGGTATTACTGTAATCTCCTTCATTGTATATATATCCTTTCATTTTTTTCAATATATATACAGCATTACAAACACTATATTTAATTATAATATAAAATTCGTTGCAAATAATTAATGATACAATAAAATTCCGCAAACAATTGTATCACTGAAGGTATCCCTAAAATCGATATTTATATCGCTAAGCTAGAATATATTGAAGAAAATTAGAAGGGATCCTTATCCATTTTTAATATTTACTTTTGCAAACTCAAACACTTAGTGAACTTACATTCTAAAAGTTTTAAGAACTTATATTCTTACATTTTTAAAAGTTTTAAGACAAATTTGGAGAAAATACTACATGAACACATAACATATGTAGCCGTTGCGGACACCTTACCATTAAGTAGGAATCCTTTCATTGCATCTATCTTTTAATTTCTTTCAATACTTATATAACGTCACAAATATTATATTTAGTGACAAAATAAAATTCGTTGCAAATAACTAATAACATAATAAAATTCGTCGCAAATAATTATGTCGCTAAAAACCATATTTTTGTAAAATATAAGTATAATAAAGGAAATTCTAATGTATCTTTAATATTTACTATCGCAAGCTCAGACACTTGTGTGAGCTTACATTCAAAAAGTTTAAACAACTAATATTCTTATATTTTTAGGAGCTTTAACGAGAATTTGGGAAAAGAGGACTACAAGAAAACTTGACATACTTAAAAGAAAACTTACCTTAATTATGAAGCATTTTACTCACATTTAATTTAAGCTCACATCCATTTTGCTATGTCAATTAATTCATCAGTTTTGGGGAGTTCTGCTAATTAATTTGTTATTTCATTTCTAGTATTCTACCGGCAATAATTGTCTCGGGATAAATGACAAGTTTATATACACAATATTCAAACAAAAAATTAAACATTATATTTATCTTAATTATTAAAAAATGAGACATGACGCGAATTTTTATGTCATACCTCATTTTTTAATGGTTAAGATAAATGTTATGTGTTTATACTTATTCTAGAAGAAAATAGAGACACGGTACAAAAGTAAGTACTGACCTAAATGTCTCAAGGTTTTAGTCTTAATTATCAGACTCTAAGACTTAATTAAGTTTTATTTTCCTGTTGCTAATGCCAGGGTTTTGCGACAGACTTAAACATACATTTTAAAATATTTTTAATGATATTAAAATTAATTACTGAAAGGAAAGAAAAAAAAAAGCAGAAAGAAATAAAACACTTCTTCTTCTTTTTTTTCTTTTTTTTTTAAAAATAAATCTGATGGAGCAATTTTAAGGCAAAAACTAAATGGGTCCACTCTAATTTGCAAGAGGTCCTTTGTTGGACCGTTTCGAAATGTACCTAAAACCTTCCACTAATAAAGCCCAATACTTAGCTAAGTTGGCTCGTTCTTCTTTATACTTCAGGCCTGCCCCCTCTTGCTAAGATTTTGCTCACGACCTTTTTTATGTTCCATACTAATTTCAGTTCTTGTATATTTCACATTTTATGAGAGAGAAAGCACAAAGAAAACATTTAAACAAAAGTTAAATCATATATTCCCTCAGTTTCAATTTATAAGATTATTATTGTCTTTTATAAAAATTAATTTCAAATATTTTCAAACTAAAAATTAACATAAATTTATTTAGTTTATGTCAATACAATTATTGTTATATATTGCACCTTATTTTATACTTTTGTGACTTGTTACGTGTCATATTTGAGTTTGATAAAACTCATTTGTGGATATAATTTAAGTAAATATAAAAGGTGTCGTTTATTGTCTTCCATGTGAAGAATAAGGGAGTAATTCATTTGGTTTAAGTTATAAAGACTTGACTCGTGTTTATCAATGTTTAAAATCAGGCATTTGATAAGGTGCAACTTATGTTATAAAAAGTTTTGGTTTCATATTAATTAAATAAAAGATTACTACTTGATTTATAAATATAAATAGTATAATCATATTTAATTATATATGTAACAAAAGAAAAAAATTAAAATTCAATTTTTTTTGAATTTGACGACTAGTTAATTTAAATCACGATTCTCCATTTTTTTAATTTAAATTATAATATTATTAACAATTTGTAACTTACATTATTATAACTAATAAGTAACTTATAATATTATTTAATAATAATGTGTAATTAAATAGAATTGATAATAGTTGTTTATATGTGTGTGTGTGTGTAGATATATAAACACATACACACGCATATATGAAAAATAAAAAGCACTCACATTATTAAAAGAAAAAATTGCACATGAAATTATGTTTTCTTTAGCTTAGTTTGTCTATCAACTTATAATTATCACAAAGAAATATTCGAATGAAATATTTTGTGAATTTTTATCACAAAATTATTTAATTTCGAAACTTGACATATATCCTGAAGGTATATCGACTATAACTCATCACAAACCGATCATGGTGGGAGTTATAAAGACTTTAAGGGCATAGATCACCCATTCACCCTTGTCATGTTTTTCAACTAATTTTTCATTATAACTATATAAAATTATAATTCTAACTATTACTATTACAAAAAAAATACTACTACTTGTAGGATTTATTATTTTTAAAATTTAAATTAATTATGTTAATTTTGAATTTAAAAATATTTTAAATTGATTTTTATAAAGTCAATACTGATCTTATAATTTGAAATGAAGGGAATATTAGATAATTTATTTTAAATGTAAAATAAAATATTTTTTTATCAAATAGTTTAAATGACTGAAATATATTAAAATTGAAAATTGTTACAAACGATGAAAAGACTATAATACAAATAATTAAAATGGTAATATTTTCAAACATAATAACAACTAATCAAGAAAAAGGTCAATCATAACAACGGCTAATGGACACTAGATATACTCTTGAAAAAATAATCATAATCCTAAAATAATAATATAATATGCAATTTTGAGTAGTTTTTTAATAAGAGCAAATGAAGAATCGACCATCAAGATAACATCATACCCAAATTTAAACAATCTATTTTCAATCATTCACGCTCTAGAAAAATTCTCACGAACTAAAAAAAAATTGTCAACTGGAAAAAGTAAACTCCCAAGAGTTGAAAATGAAATCCTTTCACAATAAGAAAGAAATCAAGCATGTCATGAAAAAAATATGTCCCGCAAAAGAAAAAAATAAACTCTATAAGAAATGAGAAATTATTAAAATACAAAAAGAGATGTCTAAAAGAGGGCCTCTCCAAAATAAAAAGAGTTTTCCAAATCCATTAAAATGTTAAAAGTAAAAGAATTCCCTAATACATAATTTTAAATTAAATTTCTATATGAGGAAAATATTTTGGCTGGCTTTATGTATTTAAGAATGGGTCAATATTACACCTAAGAAATTGGGTATATGTAGTTTACTAAAAGGAGCTCTTTTAAATACTGGCTGGCCTAGTATATATCGGAAGTATCATAAAGAACCTGTTTTACATTACTATTTACTACTCTCTCTTTTTTTCTCAAAAAATAAATAAATAATATAAAATACATTTTGCCACTCTCACCTTAAAAGGTGTTTTATAATACTTTTATGCTATTTTTTTCCTTCAAAAAATAATGTAAAATACTTTCCACTACTCTTCCTTATATAATATATTATAAATGTATATTTTGAAAAAAAAAATTGGGGCATAAATTTACAGCAAACATCTTATTTTAATGTGCACTAAGAATTTCAGATATTCAAATGTGACAATATTTTGATCAACTTATTTTTTTAATACTACGTTTGGATTGAAGGATGGAATGAAGGAAAAAATAGAATAATTTTAAGATATTTTAAGTATATGTTTGGTTGTTGGTGATAGTGATTGGTGAAATATGATAACAAAATTATTACATATATTTATTCTATTGGAATAAATTTTATTCCACCAAAGGGATTAAATAAATTTTTATTTCATTGGAATAGTTTATCCTCCAAAATGATCATCAAATATATTATTTTTTTATTATATTATTTTTTTTATTTCATTCTCTCAATCCAAACCTAACATAATAATTTTATACCTCCTATGATAAATGTACAAGAACAATTTAAAAAGAATTTAAGATAAATATTTGAATTTTTTGTTAGTTGTGTGACCTCTCAAAAGTTTCAATTTCATTCGAATAGAGTGAAAAAAAAGATTCATTTATAGAAAAAAATAAAATAGAATGATCAAAAGTGTAATAATTCAAGAGTACACAACCGATGATATAGACATTTGACAATTTTAAAGGACCACAAGTGTAATTAATTCTATTAACAAACTGAACTCGACCGGTTTAAGTTCGACTCACCTGGATTGACTCGGCTGAATTACCTCCCAGTTTGACTCGTCCCCGAGTCGGAACCAAAACACCACTGCAGGGTTAAAATAGTGAAACGCAGCTTCCCAATTTTGTCTTTATCGATTTTCTCAGCAAGTCGAAGAACCCCTCATTCTCTCTCTAAACGGCGAGGGAAGCAAAGGCTCGAGTCGTCTTTGCTTTAATCAAATTCTTATAGAAGAGAAGGTACACCTTTGAATGAATCTGCGGTCTGCTTTATCAGTTCTGGGGTTTAGAGTTCGGAGTCTATCGTCTCAGATCTCTTTGTTCTAAAGGCTTAATCTGATAATCTCTCTATACCTGCATATATGTATGGATATGTAAATTTCGTTAATGTTTATGATTCCTGTGTTTTGATTTAGGCAAGTCTCATTTTTTTGGTCTGCAATTCAATCTATAGATATGGATATTAGGGTTTTAGTTGGTCTAGAAAATGCGTTAAGTCTTTCTCAATTGGCCTTGGATACATTCGCGCACTGCTTAATTATTACAAATGATTTGTCTTTTTTTGATGTTCCATTTAATTACATTTTTAAGTTCTTTTTTTTATTCACTTTAAAAATATGCTTTATTTTTGGCTTCTGTTCTGAAATGTTGAAAACGAAAAGTCTATCAGTATTGCCATCCGATGATATGAGTAATCGGTGATATTGTATAGTCTATAGGTAACTGATTCATCCTCTACAGTATGGTAAGATTCTTTGAACATTTTGCTATGTGTGAGTATGAGTTGGAAATTAATTAAGGCTGAATATGTATTGTGTGTTTGGTAGTATCATGATATTAGAATGATTTGGAGTTCATGCACATTATATGTTTACTAGGGGTTGGTGAAACTGTGTTGAAGTATTTTTGAATGTATGGCATTTCTATTCACTTTGTAGTTGGAATGTTGGGTGGTGTAAAGATTATAATCCACTGCATTAATTGTTTGTTGGTCTGGCTAACAATTGAGATGGTATATTAGTTTGATGTTTGGTTGTTTCAATTATCTTCTTCAGGCTTAATTTGGGAGCTGATGGCGTCAAAGTTGGTTCAATTGCAGTCCAAGGCAAGTCAAGCCTCACAGTTTGTGGCCAAGCATGGAACCTCCTACTACAAGCAGTTGTTGGAGCAGAATAAGCAGTACATCCAGGAGCCGGCTACTGTGGAGAAATGCAGCGAATTGTCAAAGCAGTTGTTTTACACTCGTCTTGCTAGGTTATTCTCTCTAAACCTTTTTACTGGGTATTGGGCCTTTAGCATTACTTATTTTTGATGAAATTTACTTTCACCAGTTTGCTGTTAATTGTTTTGGGCATCCATGGGACCATGGCATCATGCTGCCTAGAAACAAACATCTGTTATATTGATGGGATTTGAAGTCATATAGCCCACCATATTATTTAATACATGTTTTATCTATTCTGGTTAGGGATATTTTCTGTGATCTCCTAGTAAAAATTTCAGTTCAGCGTATCTTTTCCATTTTTCATTTTGTGGTTACTGTATCCTAGTGCTGAATTATCACTCCGTTGTTTTTCATCACAAAGATAGCTCAAAGTATGTATGTGAATATATAATAGGGAAGACTTACAGAAACTCATAGGTGTATTTTACTGTTTTTGTGATCTTTAAGGATCCATTTGTATGTCCTAGCATTCGATTTGCTAAACTACTATTGGAAAGATGTCTTTATAAATTTTGGGCACAACTGCATCTGATGAATTTTGATTAGATTAGTGTTCTAAAAATCGGTAGGCGGACCTAGGCGACGGAGCAGGCACCTAGGCCGCCTAGTCGGTGCCTAGGCATTTTTCTGAGCGGACTAGACATTTTCTTAAACGATCTCATTTATTTATTCTTCTATTGTACATATTTGTTATACTATACAAAACATATTGTACATGTAGTTTTTTAAAAATTTTACATGAAACATTACCATAGAAACAATCTTTTAATGTTTAAAAAATTCATTTTAAGTATTGTAGAGTTTCAAAGTAAATGTCCGATTCTGTCTAGGTGGGGGCTTTGGTGCCTAGCCACATTAAGTCGGTAGAGGACCGCTAGGCGAGGATTAATTAGAACTAGGGATTTTTAGAACACTGGATTAGATTGTTTGCAAACCTATCAAGAACTATTATAATGAAGGGCAGAAACATTACTTGCATTCTACAAATTACAAAAACTTAATAAAATTGTGGGGGGGAGTTGTTTGAGAGGGTTAAGGAATAAGGAATAAGCTCTTGATAAATTACTTAACTTTAACTGATTGTTGAGGAGTAGAGAATTTGGGGTTGTTGATTGTGTTAGGGGACTAGACAAGGGGGAATGGTGGTTGATTTGCAATATATACTCCCTCCGTTCTATATTATTTTATCATTATTGACTTTTAAAAGTCAAATTAAGAGATTTTCAAACTCAAAATTGACATAGATTATTTTAATTTTAATCAATACAATGATGAATATTATAAACTATATAAAAAGTATTACTCATTGTAATCTTTATTGTCTTATATATTTTTTAACGAATCATCTTAATTTTGAGTTTGTAAATGTCTCAAATTGATTAATAAAAGTCAATAATGATCAAATAATTTGGAACGGAGGGAGTATTATGGAAAGGAAAGGTGTCTTGAATGAATAAGTTTTGTTATTCGAAATGTGGATTGCTGTTGTAACTGGATTGGAAACAAATATGCATTTTATTGGCACTGGAATTTGATACCGATTAGGTTATGTTTCTTTTTTTTATTACGAACTACATTGA